>WEIT01021950.1:1718-13245 GCA_013389985.1 Dryoscopus gambensis
TAATTTCCTCTTTGAATTAGAAACTCCTCTGAAAATATGCAGCAGTGAGGACGCTCGTTTTAATCCTCATCCCCTCTCCAAAAAACCAGATTAAACAGCTAAGGCAAACTTCTGCTTTAACAGACATTTTTGTACAAAGCTGCTGCTTCGCTATGGCTCTCTCATTGACCGTAAGGAAACAGAAGTGCAGCAGTCAGTAGGTTACAGAGATGCAAGTAGTAGCTTGTGCTTATATCTCATAATCATTGTTTATTTGGCATGCAGTGATTAACTTGTGTCTGTAATGAAACAAAATCCAAACCAGCATCTCTGTAGTCTAGAATTATCTTATTCATAACAATGAGAAAGACCTTCGATAAACCAAACTCATGGGTGTGTTTCTTTACTGACTTAAAATTCAATACTTGAGAATCTACTAACAGAAGGATATTCATTGGTTAGGTTTTGAATAATATCCTTCTGTGATTTTTTTGCAATTTTGCTAGTTGTACCCTCTGTTAAGCACCACAGAAACTCACATTAACAGCACGGTGTCTCAACTAATGAAACCACTTTCTTCTGCACCATTAAGATTGATGTGTGTTGCAAGTCACCTCTTGTATTCTGCATTTTCTTAATTACTCAGCTTCAATTTTCAGCAACTGTAGGCAGTGTAACTGTTCTGTTGTCTGAGTAATGTCCCCCTAGTTGGAATGTGAATGGCACCTATACAGTCACAGTCCAACACCGACAGTGGAATAAATCATTATTGCTGTATTTGCGTCAAGATACGCTTGATGCAACAGAGTGAAATAAAACATCTCTAAAGTCCTCTCAGCACTTCAGAGAAATACCTACCTTGCCTTTTAGTAAGGTTGTCCAATCTACTAATAGAGAACAATCATAACTAAGGAGCCTGCCATGTTAATGGCTTATGTGAATTAATTTTCTGAACCTGTAAAAGTTTTATAGGATCCCTAGACTTTCACACTCTTATATTTAAAGGTTTTATATGCTCAGCATCTGACTTCAAACGCATTGTGTCAAAAACGAATTTGAGCCTTTGTTGCTCTTGTCCACATGGGCTGAAAGCTTGAATTCTGATTAAATTGTGTTTTCATACAACACAATATCTCTGTTCTTCCATTGTCAATGTAAAAATCTTTTAATACTGGCTGCTAAAATAACTCTAATACCTAAACATGAGGGAAATACTTTATTGAAACCAAAATGCACATCTAAAATCAAAAGGTTGCCATCCTCAAAACAATTATATTTCATCAAATGCAGCCCTGTCACAATTTTGATAACTGAATGGGAGTACAAATAAGCTCATGCTGTGAGGTGAATCTCACTGTATCCACCTTCACTAAGCTCAATAAAGTCTCACTTCCCTGCCTTGTTGCCTCAGTAACTTTCCACTTGTCTCCAAACTTCATTCCCCACTTCTGACACTTCTACAGCCTTAGTAATTTCCTATGATGACTTTTTGAGACACAAAGGTTCCTACTGGGCCCTGTGAAATTCTAAGTCATCCAGTCACATGGATTTCCTTTCCTTGTATCCTATTCTCTTGAGAGACCACTTGTGAAATTACCTAGAAATTACCTAGAAGCACGTCTGACTGTTAAGAACTTCTGGTGTCTGGGAAACTTTTAACAGCAAAAGCTGGCTTACATTGTAGAACCAGAGAAATCTGAATATGTAAAGTTACTGCAGATTTGGATTCTCCATAATAACTATCTTCAAAACAAAAAGAAAATATGAGAGCAAATAGTGAAACCTGCTCTGACCAATCAGCTTTTCCAATGAGAAAGCAGTTTCAACATTCTAGGTTGGATTCACCTCAGTTCTACTTTTAAACTACTTAGCTAGATCCCTAGAAATCATGGGGCTGCTGAGATTAATCTGAGAATACTCAAAGAGTTGGCTGATGCCATCACAAAACCTTTCTCGATGATTTTGGAGTGGTCTTGTGAATCCAGAGAGGTCTCATCTGACTGGAAACTGGGAAACATTGTTCTGATTTCCAAAAAGATTAAGAAGGAGGTCTCTGGAAACCACATGCCTGTCAGTCTCACTTCAATGCCTCGTAAAGTCATGGAAAAGATTATTCTGGGACATACTGAAAAAACACTGGGAGGACGACACAGTCATCAGTGACAGCCAGCACATTTCCATGAGGCAGAACCCCTGCTTATCAAACCTGATTTCCTTCTACAACATGGTAACCCACTGAGCTGATCTAGGAAAACCAGTAGATGTAATCTTTCTGGACTTCAGCAAAGCCTTTGATACTGTCTCTCCTTCTAGATAAAATGTCCAGCACAGCCAGATGTTACCTGATGAGTGAGCAATTGGCTCACGGGTTGGACACAAAGGGTTATAGTGAATGAGGTGACATCAGGCTGGAGTCTGCTCATTAGTGGGATTCCACAGGGCTCCATCCTCAACCCACTTCCGTTCGACATCTTGGACTACAAGAGGAATATTAAGTAAGATTGCCAGTGACACTAAACTAGAAGGAGGTGTTGATTTCCATAAGGGCAGGGGGGCCCTGCAGAGAGACCTCAACACATTAGCAGGCTGAGCAATCAACAACCATATGAAGTTTAACAAGGGAAATTGCTGGATTGTGAACCTGGCACATGGCAACCCTGGATGTGTGTATAGACTAGGGAACAAGTAGTGTTGCAGAAAGGGACCTGGGGGTCCTGGTCAGTGGCAAGTTGAACTTGAGTCAGCAGTGCCCTGGCAGCCAGGAGGGCCAACCCTGCCCTGGAGGGCACCAGGCACAGCATCGCCAGCTGGGCAAGGGAGGGGATTGTCCTGCTCTGCTCTGCACTGGGGCTGCCTCGCCTTGAACATTGTGTGCAGTTTTGGTCATCATAATATAAATGACTTTGAGCTGTTAGAGAGTGTCTAAAGGAGGACCAAGAGGATGGTGAAGGGCCTTGAGGGGAAGCCTTGTGAGGAGTGGCTCAGATCCCTTGGTCTGTTCAGCCTGGAGAAGAGGAGACTGAGGGGAGGACTCATTGGGTTCTTCAGCATCCTCATGAGATAAAGGGGAGGGGCAGGTACAGAAGTATTTGTTGTCATGACCAGTGAGAGGACTCAAGGAAACAGTATGAAGCTGGGCAAGGGGATGTTTAGGTTGGATATCAGGAAAAGGTTTTTTACCCAGAGGGCTGCTAAGCAGTGGAACATGGTCCCCAGGAAAGTGGCCACAGCACCAAGTCTGAGTTCCAGAAGTTTTTGGACAAGGCTCTCAGGCACATGGTGTGATTCTTGGGATGTCCTGCACAGAGCTAGAAGTTGGACTTTATGATCCTGACAGAGCCCCTCCAACTAGTATATCCTATGATTCACTCAGGGGAAATATTGAGAAATAAAGACAGAATAAATAGTTGTAATGGATTAGCATATTACCATCAGATGTTTGTTCTTATTACATTATTTCTAGAAAGCAAGCACTTAAAATCTGGTAGTAATAAGGAGAAAGTTTTCATGTGCTTGTTTATTTAGACAAATATTCATCTCTCCTTTCACCTCTGCAGTCATTGTGATTCACAGGGTTTCATAACATGTCAGTTTCTCTGCAATTCAGAGCAAACTTTAAAAAATTGCAACAGGAGATTACCTGTTTTGAATACGCTTCACAAAACACTTCCATTATGTCATTAAAGCAATTATGTTATCTAAAAGCAAAAGAACATGGGAATACCAGGAAAAAAAAATACCTGTACCAGGAAATAATAAGACTCTTCTTCTTTCCACATTCATTTTGAAATGTCACAGGATTGTTGAAATGCTGGTTCATCAGAAGAAATAAATTATGTCTGGAAAGAGTTGCTTTCAGCTACATGCACAGAAAATAGGTTATCACAGGACACATCTATCACTGCCCAGCCAGTGTTAGATTAAGTTGAGCAAGTTAAAATGTGCTCCTGCTTTCATAACCAATATTACCATCTCCAATAGGTTAAGAAGGACTTTTCTGCATTATGCTGTGATTAATTAAACATCTCATAAGCCTCAGATAAATTCCAAAACCCTACATACATGCCTCACAGTAGCTGCCTCCTATGACAAAAACAAAACCACAAAGAAAAAAAAAAAAAACATGAAGAGTAAACTTCTCTCCTGATCTAGACAGAAATTTTCATGTTCCTTATCACAGGGCTAGAGCTTTCTCATCTCCTTACACTTTTTTTTTTCCTTGCTCCTAAGTATTGTCTGTAATTTAAAAATATTTTTTTAAAATTAATTGTAGCATTTTCAAGCATCTGAGCCAGTGTACAGAAAGATAACAGATAAAACATCCTACAGTAAAGTAAGCCTTCAGAGGCCTGTTTTACCTTTTTTGGAGTGGTCAGGGAAAACAGCACCTCTACATCAGCAGCTCTCAGACTCACAGTTTATCCACATCCAACATACAACTGCAAGTCCCCAAGATTTAAAAGATGTCTGCTGATTCTGGATATTCAGGTTGAAATCGATCTTTTAATAAAAAAAGAGGTCAGCCACCACTTAAAAATCATCAAGCCCCAAAGAAGTAAGTGAGATCAAGTCAGAAATCCTCAATTAAGAATACTTTTTAAATTCTGCTCATGGAGTTTGCTCTAGCATTCTAATTATTAAACCACCACCTTTAGAAATACATGTACTTTCATTTCAGATACAGAATAGGCTGTACATTAATAATTAATGATTATTATCTCCATAAGAGAAGAAGAAAAGGAGCAAAATAACTTCAGTTCTTGGTATTTTCTTACACACTTTGACTTCAATATAATAATCCCTTATGTCTTTTCAGGGGAGACAAGCAGATGAGAATTGTGGAAATTGAACTATTGTTCTGTTTTGTTATTTTAATGAGAATTCATTTCCCTTCTTCATTTGGTTTTGGATTTTTTTCCCCTGTTTTTCTTATCTTTGGTGCTAAAAATCAGATTATAGCTCTGCAGTGACTTGCAGTCAGCAATAGTACACTCTGCTCTACCAGGTACAGAATGCTACTCTTGAAAGCTAAAGTCATGGAATAAATTAGCATGGAAGGGACTTCTGAGAGTTGCCTTATATGAGCATTTTCCAGAATTATTTAAATCCAAAGTCTGAAGTTTTTCCTTCAGCACAAAAAATAGCTATTTCAAAGCCACTTCATACTAATAACAGAGGTTTATGAAAGTTTATCCAGCATCAGGCAGTACTAAGTCCACACCCTAGAGCACAACTTCACAAGACCATTAACAGGCAAGCAAAAGCATTTTCAGTTCTGATAAAAACCTGATCCCTAAAATCGTAATGAATTACCAACCCGTAGGAATCACACTACTTAACAGACTATTCCACACATGCACCAAAGAATTAATGCACAGGATGTAACTTTTTTCCCACCACCACTAAAGGATCAGACACAAGATCAGCTATTCAGAAAAGTACTTAGGACTAGTCTATTGTGGGAAGCTTCTTGACAGGTTTCCTCACTGGAGGCCAGCTGCAGGGAAACACTAGGCAATATATTCAGGAAAGAGTCTAAAAAAATGCAACATCATATTTAGGTTCAGGAAATCTCATTTAAACTGAAGCTTAAATAGTAATTTCTAGCTTTGTTACTAAAGCATCCCAATAAGCAGTCAGGAAAAGTGTTGCTCATCCGTGGCACACAGAAATAAATTTTAAAAACCATGAAAAGACTCTGCTATATACAATATCAAATTTTTTAAAACCACTTTATAGATGTAAAAATTAAGAGAAAGAAGCATCTACCTAAAATAAAAGCTAGACAAAATATACAACTTGTCATACATGACAAATTGTTCATGCCCAGAGGTAGGCTCCCCTCTGCTACCAAGAACTTTAAAAAACTAACAATAAAACCAAATATTTCCTACAAAAACAGCAAACCCAAATCGGTAGTAAACTTTACTACACCTCATCTGATGATGCAAATGCTACAGCAGCACAACATCTGAGCTGTAACCTGCACAAGGGCCTCTTGTAGGCTTACTTTGCCCAAGCCCTCACCTGACCTCCCACTGATACTACTGACAGATTTCTGTTTCCCAGTCTTATTGGACCCTTTATTGCCAAGCTTTCTGGACAACAAAACCACCAGGAAAGTACTGCGTTCAAATATAATGGACATCTGCTTTTAACTACCTCCTGCAACCTGAATTCTCTGGCAGGAGGAGGCAGCGAGGAGCTGGGGCTGGACATGCAGGCTGCTGCAGAGAGGGACTATCTTCCACCCCTGCAGGAGGAAGATCAGCTGGGCAAAGAGATATTTTCCATTTCACAGTACTAACAAATTATTTTACCAGTCCCTGCCCTGGGCTAGAACTACCATTTTTGTTTTTCCTAAGTGTGTTTTCACTTCTGATAACCAGTGTGGGTACACTTTTAAGATTTTCAAGTGGACTGAGTACAAGCAGCAGTTACTAGCTGTGCTAGTGTGCATCTTGCAAATTAATTCTCAAAGGGCTTTCTGATGTTGATTTACACAATCCCAAGATAACTCAGGCTGGCAGGGACTTAGGGAGGTTTCTAGTCCCACTGCTGCTGAGCGGGACAGATCAGGCTGCTCAAGGCTTCACCCAGCTGGGATGTGGCACCCCCCAGGCTGGAAAAAGCCCACTTTCCCCAGGCTCTGGCTCCACCACTGATCCTCCTCCACCAGCACATCATACCTCCCAGACTATAATATCACAGCCCAGCTACAAAAGCCTGGCTAGAGCAAAGGTAGTTGGCACCCACTGCTCTTCTCTCATCCCAATTACGCCGCAGAAGGGATAGCTCCAACATAACTGACCCTTGGTAAATCCTTGCTGACTGTTTCCTGTCACGATCTCCTCCTTCGTGAGCCCAGATGTGGGTTCCAGGAGGTCTCCTTCCTTGATTTTACCTCAGACTGATGGCAAAATGACCGGTCTGTAGTTACTCATGGTGGCTTTTGTGCCTTTTTTGAAGGCAGGGGTGACATTTGCCTTTCTCCAGTCTTTGAGGTTCTCCCTTATCTCCACATCCTTGGAGAGCTGATGGAAACTGGTTGTACAAGGACATCAGCCACGTCCCTCAGCACCCTGGGGTGCAGCCTGACAGGTCCCAGGGATGTGTGGGTAAAGTGCTCCTGAGCGATCTCTTACTTGACCATCAATCTCAGCCTGCAGTTCCTCTCCTCCTTCAGCCAAGTCACTGAGTGCAGAGGCCTGGCAGACATGGGTGGTGAGGACCTGCCTTATCTGTGTCTTCTTTCATTCTATCACCTTCACTTGTCAGGGATCCTGACAAGGGAGACCACTGCACATCAAGGAGTCAGTGATCCACACACCAGGTAAGCTGAGTACACCCTGGCCCATGCTGTGCTGGACTGCACCCATGACCTAGCCTTCAAGATGCACTGTGCCACACGAATTCCTTGGTTGCAGGACAAACTCATTTCAGGACAGTGGCCTGGAGACAGCTCCTCCTCATCACCAGCAATTACAGCACCCACATCACCCTGCCTTCATCTAAAACAACAGCAAGAAGTTCTTAAAAGAACATTGTTTCTGCTTACCAGCAGAAAACACAGATACATTTGAGCTATTGAATGGAAAAAAAAATATCATACAATAGCTCAAATGAGCAAACAAGTTAGCCTTCTATGGGCAGGGTCACAGTGCGCTGCTCAAGCACCATTCAGTAACAAAACGTTTTCCTTAACTTCCAGCAATCTCCTGGATGGCTGGTGTTCTGATGTATTTCATTTCCCAAAGAGGATGGAGGTCTGTGACTCAGAGCCTCCCTTGAGTTGTTCAGAGAAAGCTCCACCTGCTTCCTTACCCTGGCTGGTGATCTGTAACACGTCCCAGCACACTCTGACCCTGACCCACAAGCTCTATGCAGACCTGGGCCCTACACACCTGAGATACTCCTTCACAGGGAGGGCAGCCCCACTCCTCCTCTTTCCTGCCTGCCTCTCCTGAAGGGCCTGTCTCCATCGATCACAGCACCACCCCACCACGTCACAGGTATCCCAGCAATGCTGCAGCTCTGGCCACAGGCTGAGCTCTTGCCCCTCCTGCTCAAATCCCAAGCAGTGCACAGACAGGTGCACACTCTGCACCTTGTTTTAACATGCCCAAACTCTGCCTTGTTCCCACCACACCCTTTTTTTTATTTCTGTCCTTGCTCCACCATTTTCTCATACAACTCAGGGCTGTAAGGTGTCTCCCATGTCACTGCTAGTTTAACAGTCTCCTACCCATGCTGGCCAGCCTCATGGCAAAGGTACTTTTCATACAATAAATGAGAAAGCGAAATGACAGCTGATTTCTTAAACTCACAAATGTGAAAGTCGGAGGTCAAGCTAAGTTTTGTTCAATATGCTCCATGACAAATCTATCTGAAATCCAGCTCTTCACTCACTGGATTACACCTGTACATATAATGTTCCTCACTCACATACACATAGTTCAGTTCTGCCATAAAGGGAGCCGATTACTTCCCATCAGTCATTTGTACTCGGCCCATCTGATTTTCAGTATCCGGGACAGGACCAATGACCTGGTTCACAGTTACAACTTCACTGATGCCACTGCAAAATAAAGTTTTATTTTTTGTGTTCATATTTTTCTCACTTGTAATTTTGTATATGAGCTACTGTAAATATCCTGGGGGAAATTTCACCTCAAAAGCAATTTTATCTTTGAACAAAAGAGAAAAAAATTCGCTGTGATCAGAAACTGTACAGCAGAGCAGCCAATTATCTCCATTTTTATTGATCTAGAACAGTGTGCATCATCTGCTTAAAATGAGTTGGAAAACTCACATAATTCAGAGGCCATAAGTACAAACGACTCTGAAGATCTTGGCAGAAGACATCCAGACAATTCCCCTTATGGGTAGAAAATCAGCGTGATCCAAAATGTGACCTGTTGGTTTGCATGGCAAAATTTTTATCAGTTTGAGCAGGAGGGTTCCACTCACCTTACCCTTTCCAGAGTCACACAAGCAGATGATGGAGAGAGGAAGAAAGCAGAAAAGGCTTAATTTCTAAAGCTATAACCATACTTCACTCCTTCAATATGTAATGTCTTTACTCAAAATGAAACCAGGGTTATTCTAAACAAAAATTACAGTTAGAGATTGTTTGGATTCAGCCACATGTGTACTTTAGGCAATGTTGCCTCTTGCAAACCCTTTCTCTCTCAAATATCCTTCACTTCTTCAGCTCCTGCCAATGTAGCAGCTCCCTCTCTATCCATGAAGGACTAATAACGAAACAAGGTAAATAAAATTTAACACTCCTCCATCTCGACCCTACCCCCAGGCCCCCTTCCCCACCATTTTGGTAAAGAAGTAAGAATATCAATTAGTCTTCAGAAATTAACAAAGTAACAAAACAGCAGCCAACTCTTAGGATTTCAGAGAAAATGTAACAAGTAATGAATAAGCGTGAAACGTCAGTATTGGCAATTTCAACAAGTATGTAAAGAAATGAAAGGCCAGAAAATATAGATTTAGTAAAAAACACAACCAAAAAGTACATGTGCACTGCATCACTTCTACCAAACTCCCACTTCAGCACTGACCCCCAAAAATCCTCCTCAGACAAGTGACAACCCTTGAAAAGTAAACTGTGGCAGACCAACAGAAGTTACTACAAGAAAAATACAATCCAGAGGGCAAAGCTGGGGAGATGAGGCCAAAACACTAATGTTACAAGGACTGAAATCCTACACTTTATTTTTTTTTCTCCCCAGAGATAGTGTGGGTGCAAGTGGGAAGGAAAAAAAAAAAAGTGCTGGTGGGAAATGTCTTAAGAATTAGTATGTTCTGGCATTGCTTTGGAAAATGATTCCAAGTGAATTATTCTTAGTGATGAAATGTGATTTCAGAAACTCTATTCTCTCATTTAAAAAAAAAAAAGTCATGCATAAATGAAGAAAACAAACCAATAGTTACCCATTCTCAACAAAAAAAAAAGTGTTCTCAAAAAAAACCTGACAATTTTTTTTTAAAAAACCCCAACAAATTACCAAACTAAAAAATTCAGAATCTGTCATTCCCATCTGTCCTCCACTTTATGAAGTTTAGTGGGTTTAATGCAATGCAAATTCAGTAACATAAAAACACCAATATAGTATTGCTTTAGAGAAGAAAATAGGGAAAAGTTGCTCATCCTTTCAGAAAGATTCTGGAAAAGCAGGGATTATGCAGAGATTAATACAACCTTTCAGTTCTGGCGAAACACTTGCAACCTGAATCTCATTCAGGGTTCTGGCTGGAGTAAGAATTCCTCTCAGCTGTAAGCCACAAGAACAACACTTTGTTTAGAACAACAGAAGCTCAACAAATCTCAAAAAACAAAACAAAAACCCCCACAAACCAAGCAACCAACACCAACCCTCAACTGCATTCTACATTTTTCTGATGAGTTCTGGTAATACAATCCTTACCTGGGTTTAAGCCATCTATTTTAAAGAGAAGGTAGTAAAAACCCCACTCCAAAACCCCACTCTGAATGGTAGTATTTTAATCTACAACATGGTACAGATGAATGCAATACTACTCCTGTTCCCCCTCCACAAGATAATATTGTTACTTTGTGTGATGCTTTCCTGTTGCCATGGCATCCTTTCTACTGTGGGTCTCTGCACCCGTATATTATTTTCCAAACTGACATTCAACCCGTGGTCATCTTACCCCCAGGTCAAAACCCTATAAATATGTCTCTATTTTCAAAATTATACATATGATCTGTTGAATAAGGTGTATCGCTCCAGACCTCAGAGAGTCCACTTTAGATAGGAATACACAATGTTGTTTCTAAGCACACGAGGACTGAGACTGTCCTCGGACAATGAGCCATTCTTCCAAAACCTGTGTTTGTGTGTGTTTGTTCAGCACTTACCTACAGGATTCAGATCCCAAGGAGACAGACCATCAAGTGCTCTAATAAATGTCACTTCTTCTGTTGAATGTCCTATTTGTTCTCTCAATTTCCCTGTATGTCTGGCCGAGATGTTCGTTTTCCTGATTTGCAATCTATGCTGTAGCATGCATCTCCACTTAAATGTTCGCCTACCCACCCCAGAGATTCCCGGCACATCCCGTCGATCTGGCTGAAGGCACATACGCCAACAAGGTGTTGGTGGGGTGTTCCCCCAAGAGGAAAACCTCTAGTTCGCAAGCGGGTGCTTTTTCCTACCTGCCTTCGGGTCTTCCGCTTATGATTGCTACCACTGTCCCCTCAGCTGCACAACGCGAGCACGAGTCGCAGGCAGCTACTTCCCACCTCGCCAGCTGCGCTCCCGGGCGGCCCTGGCCGGGTGGCGGGAGCGAGCCGAGCTGCTGCTCCGCAGGGAGCAACACGGAGGGAGCCGAACCGGAGACCCGCACCTGTTAACAACTACAAAGTCAGGCTCCGCGCACGGGAAAGGCGATTCCTCTTCCCAGAGCGCAACAGGTTTCTTCTCCCCATCCCCGCCCAGCCCGCGGAGCGAGCAGGTGCCCGGACGACGAGCGCGGCCGCGGTCACTCACCGGCAGCGCGGGCGAGGAGG
>WEIT01021951.1:0-32820 GCA_013389985.1 Dryoscopus gambensis
TTTCAGTAGTAATCGGGTAAAGCTTCAATACTTGCAGCAAAACTTAACAATGAATGCTAAAGAAATAGGGAACCTAGTGAAAAAACAAGGCATATCAATGATCTTGGAAACAAACTTGCTGAGGCTAAGGATTAAGAAACATGGGAATATACAAAAGGAGCATAGCTTTTTATGCTGCATCCCAAACAGCCCAGGGCATGCTGCTCTGGGTTAGATTTTTCTCTAAAGAGAAATTTTACAACCTCTTGCTAAAGTGGCAGTCAGAAATTATGATTTCCTGACAGTAATATGTGACCATCACAAATCATCCTTTCTGAAGGCAGTAGTTCTAGTTACTCTGTATCCTATGAAGGATGGCAGGTTTATAAAGGAAAACATTGGGAACCACCACACTTAAATACTGTGATACAGACCACAAATTTCTATTGTTCAGGTCTGAACAGGTGGTTTTTGTATGTACTCCAAAGAAAAAGGATCTGCAATGGACATGCATAGCTGAAAAAAGTATGTACACACACATATATCTGGCATGCACACATTTGTTGTCTCCATCATGCCAGCAGACTGTTACTTCCCTAACTTGTCTGATTGTATCACAACCACTCCCCAACTTCACTAATACAAAATTCAAAAAATTTTAGGTATTACATCTCCTGTATGCTGTCAGTAATGTCGTGCATTTGTAAGAGGCTGTTACAAAGATAGAACATCTCTATAACCAGTCTTTGATAAATAACTTTGTGTGTAAGGATATTCCAAGTACTAGTTTCCATCATTCTTCATTTTCTTTCATTGTTTATTACTTCTTTTTTTCTTTTTTTTTTTTTTTTTGGCTAAACATAAGCTATATTCCAGTGTGGGATCTTGAATCTTTGGGGAATTTGTCTTCATGACAGCAGTTTCTAATAAACAGTGTAGTCTCGTGGTTCGTACTAATGAAAGAAGACATTTTTATGGAATGAAANCTTCAAGGACTTGTTAGGAACCTCAACATAGAGCAGTGAAGAGGAAGAGGCAGGAGGTAAATGAGTTATATTTGCACACCCTAAAAGAACAAAGCAAAATTTTAGTAGAAAGCTTTGAAGTACTTTCAGATGAAAGCAGCAAAACCATTAAGTTTAATGGCAGAAATAGATGGAAAATAAATTATGAGTGAACTGGACTACCTAAGATTCTTAAAACTGTCTGAACTGTTTAATTGACTAACTGATCCTGTACTTCCATACTTATTAGCATAGTCACAATATACCTAAATACATCAAAATCATGTATATTTTCTGTAGTCATTCTTCAAAATCAGTTTTATAAAGCTATGCAAGTCCGAAATAACATTTTCCAGTCTCCTGTTCTTGAGGGGTTTGTCTGTTTTGTTCCTGAAATCTAGTCTATAAATAACATTTATTGCTTTTAGATAACTTGAAGAGCTGTTAGGTCATCAACCAGAAAAGTGAAAAATTGTTTAACAATGCAGTTAGTTAAACAATTCAGACCATCATCATTACCACTTCTGATGACCCCCATAAGTCTGACATTAGATGTGATTATTCTACCATCTATCTGGTCTGCCTGGCATTTCAAATTGACATTAATCAAGGACATGTTCAGACTAAACTTTGGAATTCAGTCCACCAAAATCATGTCTAGGGATCTTTCCTTCTAGCCCCTACCATTACTGCTTGCTTCATGCCTCCAGGTATGAGAAGTTTTAGGCCTAATTAGTTTTATCCCATCTAATGTAACTGCCTGTGTTCTCACCACCTGTATAGATCTCTAATCCCACTAAGCTCTTTACTTTCTTATTTCATGGCAAGAATTTCCATAAGCTAATTATATGTAGGGTAGAAAAATACTTCCTTTAAATCTCTGTCACGTCTCTCCACACAAGCATCTCTTAATCTCCCACAGTTCCATTACCAATCTTCTACCCCTCAGAAATCCCTTGCTTGGTATTCAGACCCCCGGCAATTCATCTGATAAGCCTCACTGTCTCTGGCTAGTTTCTTCTCGCTGACTAAACTTGGATCTCAGTGAAGACATCCAGCACTTTCCTTTGCTAATTTTGTTCACCTCCAACATTTTCTTAGCATCTAAAGCAACTGGGTCTCTGTGTTCCCCAAAGCAATCACACTTTTCACTTGCTGATTTTGTGTCACCCATGTGTGCCCTCAGCTGATGGACTTTTCATGTGCCTAACATCAGTTGTAACTATATCTCTCTTTTTTACCTGTCCTTCTCAGCACTCCAGACCAAAACAATTTCGCGACTTCACCTGTATGTAATGTTTTTCGAACTCCTACTCCAGAAACTGATCTTCCCCTAGAAAGGCTGTTTATTCATACCACAATTTCCTGTCCTCATTGTCTTTTTTTATCTTCACATAATGATTTTTCAGACAAACTTTTCCAAACTTTTTGATAAGGTTTTATATTTGAATAGTACGTTCTGACTCAACTATGAACCATGAAGAAAGAAAGGAAAGGAAATACAAAGCTTAAAAATAGAGAGCTACTATTAGTCTTTCCAAGATCACCAAAATTTTGGAAAGTAGAAGCTGGAAGAACTTCCTTTTGAGTGCACAACAGCGTTTATCTTTAGGCTTAATCATGGATTAAGCTGCTAGATCCATCCAGTATAAAAATTTCCCTTATGTAGGAGGAGAAAAGAACCAATCCACACATCATTATTAGTCCAAACCGAACTCCTCATTGCATGGGTCCAAAATTACTCCGTTAAAACTGTGAGCGCCAAGACTGCAGCTCCAGCTGACAAAATCCTTTCCTCTGCCCTTCCAGTGTTATGTATAAATCCAGCCTCTTTGCCATCCAGAACATACTTCACTTATCCTATTATCGTCTTCATCTTTCTGATTACTAATCTTCACAATTAAAATTGAACCATAGCACTCAGAACCCATTACTGGAAAAGAATACAGATGCGAAAAGAAAAAGCCGAAGAAAGCAGAAAGATTGAGCATGACTAATGTGAAGGTGATGCAGAGGTTCCAAGAAGAGTTGAGAACAAAAGGAAGACATAAAATCCTTCTGTCACCAAAGGAAAGAAGTCACATCAGACAATTGTGGACAGAGAGCACCCAATCTAACCACATATAATTCTCTAACATTCATTTCTTCACAATATTTTGGGGAGAAACCAACCATCAAAGTCTTTATGCCTCATTCATACACATCTCATTTCTTCTCTATTTTCATTGGGAAATATTTGTAAGTGTTATCTACGCCATGTGAGCATTCTTTTTAAAAAAAATGTTTTGATTATACTTCTTAAAAATTGACAATCTCTGATGGCAAGATGCTAATTTAAGAAAAGGTACTCTGTTTCTTTTATTATCTAATTTGTCAGAATGACATATCAAGTTAGCAATTTTTAAATGACACTTGATTGAAACATAGGCACATTTTAATTCAACATTTTCTATACAAATGGGGCCTATATAAGTAGACCAACAGCTATGACTATAATCACAGCTAAGTTTCCTTGATGTGGATACATTTTCCTAGTAAATTTTTTCATATACATGCCTGAAATGTTAATATTTTTTGTCCTTTTTTACACATATGTGAGGACTTTCTTTTTGTCTAAAAATCTACCCTTTAAATTAAGAAAACACTATAACAGAATTACCTTTTTAATTGTGAATTAAATTTAATTGTAAAAATTGTATTGCCTTCAGGATATATGAGAAATAAGAAACGGATTTAATAAATAAAGCATAGAGGATAATTTACTTTGAGTAATTTAAGAGAATCCTGAAGGGCCATGATGTTCTGTGCTACCAACAAGTAAATCTTCTGGGAGACACATTAAATTATTTTTCATCAACAAAGATGGACCCCATAATCAAATAACGGATGAACTGGGTGTCGTGGTTTCACGCTAGCCATGTTTGATCACAGTTTGGACTCGATGATCTTGGAGCTCTTTTCCAACCTTAATGATCCTGTGATTCTATAATTATGCACTTATAGGGTTTAATTACATCTAAATTTTTACAAAGAAATATTTTTCTGAACGGAACAAGTTTAAGTTGTTATTATTTATTTTACGCAGAATTACATATTGTATACCGTAGACAGCAAAATGCTGAATACAAAGTATATAACATGAAGATATACATATATAGATAGAGATAGAGAGATATAGATATAGATATATATAGATATAATTTGTGCAAACTAAAGCTACACTTACTTTCCTGATTTTCACCAAAGTATTCCTGTTATTCCTAAAAGTATCATTGATGAAAAATTCCCCCAAAGCAGCCTAGGCAGACACTTGAATTTTCATTTTGTTTTCTCTTTGCAAAGTAGCATACACACTTTTTTTTTTCCTATAGTGGATTCTATGATGTAGTCTACGATGTAAGCTCATTTCAAAGATACATCACTAATTTAACTATTTACTACCTTCCTTTAAAGCAACCTGGAAGTCTAAAACGCTCTCTCATCAGATTATCAGATTTTCAGATTTGTCATTGTCATAGATGCACAGCCTCTGTAAGTCGCAGATGTATTTGCTGAGGAGAAAGGTACCACCCCTTTCCAGGGCATAGATTTCTTTTTGAGAGGATTAGCCTCCTATGACAAAGGCAGCTCCTTCTGGTGAGAAAACAAAACACAGCAGCTTACAAAATGAGATTTTAGAATAATTTGGTCCATCCAACTAGCCAAAGTCATTAACAAATCAGGTCATTAAACTTTTATGAAAGAACCTTTCTTCACTGTATTATTACCTCTGGAATCACAGTTTATTGCCCTAGTTTACAGAAACTAAAACAAAAATTCTTCAGCAAAGAGAGATGGGAAACACATTATACAATCCAAACCCAAAAGCAGCTTTAAATTCATTACTGCTTCCCAAAATTAACATAAATAGTGCGTGTCTTCCTTCTGGCCAGCCTGATTCTGAAGTTATATCAAAATTTATTCCAACTATCCTTTTTATTTAAAACCTCTTTATGAGGTCTGAAATAAAATTTCACTGTTAAATGTTAACATTGCAGAGGTTAGAATCATTAGATAGCAGCTACTAGGATTCTTTTTCTTCCATGTAACGAGTAAAACACCTCAAAAATACTTCTGGTACCTAGAAGACAAAAGCTACACAATTCTGCACATTTACTTTGATGTTGAATTTAGTTTAGCTTCATATAAGAAGTCCAGGCAAAGGTTAAAATATTGTGAAGTGTACCATCTATTGAAGCCTAGAACACATACTCTGCAGTTTTAGTCTTTCTGTGAAGGCCCATCTAATGGCTCTACCATAGAGAGTAGTACTACTAAATTAAGTGGTGGCCAAAGTAGGTTATTTTTTATGAATAATTTCAAAATTTTTGATGGACTGTATTTATTTTATCTCAAATAATTGATAATTTAATGTGTATCTTAAGGAGTTGTCAGTCATTTGATATAAACATAAATACTGCTACAGCAACAGGCTAATAAGAACCTCAGTCCAGTCTCTAAAAACCATCAGTTTTAAACATAAAGTTAAAACATGGCAGTTTGTAGCAGCTTAGTTTCAAAACAATAAACCATCTGCCTCATTAAAGCATCAGGACTACTCATCCTTTACTTCCTCTTGGCTAAATCGGTTCTTCTCAAAACTGTTGAGCTGTAGCCAGGCCTAATTGACCATCCTTTCAAGAGCTGTTCCTCCTCTGAATAACTAAGCCTCATCGGCTGGCTCGCTCACTCAACTGATACCCACCCCTTCTAGCTGGAATGCAACATGCCATTATTATTTTCATACCTAGGAAGGTGGATACCATATGTAGAGGTTAGCAGGGGAAAGTGGTGGCTATTCTCACTGGCCCACTTATCTGTCCCTGCCTGAAAATATGTGTCCTCACAAGAAATAAGAAATACTATGAGTGATTCTTTATCCTAACAGAGAGACTAGCAAGCGTCTCCCCTGCAGAAATACATCTTTGTAGGGGTGGCTCAGCCTATTCTTAGGCTGCAGCCCCGCATTGCCAGCCAAAGCCTGGCCAGACAGTGGGTGGATTTCCCCGCCTCAGCTGCATTGGTTCTGTGTTACAACTCCGCCTCCCAAACCCCCTCATTGGATTGTATCCCAGTTGTGTCCTCCCCTCTCCCTGTCCATCATTGGTTCCCCTTATGTTACCACCCGCCTTGAAAAACGGGCTGCCCGCCCATCTGAGCCCAGTCTAGTTCCTGATTTCTTCCGATAAACAGCTTCTTGAACTGAGTCCTTTCCGCCTCCTTTGTTCTTGGGGAACGCTTTTGCCTTAAAATCAGGCTACCTGGCCGAGCCGCCTGAAGAGGAAAAAAGCGCATCTCTCTCACCCGGCTCCGTGATTCTCCCCTGCGTTTCCTCTGCTGCCGGCTGAGCAGCGAGGACGCTTTGGAGACGCCACCGCGCTGCCTCTGCCTTGTGAGCTCGGCCAGGGAAAAACCCGGAAAGCGTTCACATCTTTCCAGCTAGGTCAGTCAAAACACTGCTGGTAGTCTCTCATGAATACTCCAGCAAACAAACAAACAAATATTTTATCTTACAGAAAGCAATCTGGATTTTTATTAAGTAGAAATTGACCTGCTACATAACGAAGATTATATTGCAGAAGGAAGATATGGATGAGAAAAATATTTGATAGAGAAATTAAAAATGCATCAAAATACATTCCAAATTCAAAATACCTTTTTTCCCCTCTAATAGAATGATAACAGATTATTAATAGATTAATCTACAGCATCTGGCATAAAGTAAGAGTCAAAAAAGGCCAGAATGATAAATCTTATCCAGAAGCTGTAAACAGAACAACAAATAGCTCAGAGTTTTTATATCAACACTATCAAAATAACAGAAAACATCAGAATAATTATAAGTGACACTAGGTAAAAAACACAATAATTATCAGGGGCAGCCTGAAATGTTTAGGATAGAGTTCTCCAGGGGAAAAAAAAGAAAGCCCTTGGACTTTGTGGAGGAAACCTAATTTCATAAAATGTCCAGAGAAATTTTCTTGCATGTTTGTGACAGATATTTGACTAATAGCTGCTTAAGAACATCAGAAAACAGTGACTCCTTTCTCTCAGTGGACAATCTATACCAGTGAATAACTGTGTTTACCTGCAGAAAGTTTAGAGTTGCTTTTAGAAGTGGGCCTGCATGCCCATAATGGACAAAGCATTTAATGGGATGACCTCCTCAGTACTGAGGGAAGACAGCAGCTTAATCTGAACAGTTTTGTTTATATATGTAAATATGATGTTTTCAGTTCCTTCAATAATGCTAGTGATGTAGGCTTAGTTTGTAATTTGCTCTAAACTCTGTATTCTGAGGAATTATTGCTGGGTTACTACCCTCTAAACATAGCATTTGTCAGCAGGATGTAATTCATAAAGGGGAAAAACCATAAGAGATAAAAACAACCAAACAAGCAAGAACCTGTTGAGCCAAATTTTCTTGTTCTAATCTCAGAAATAACTGGGGTACTACCAGGCTTGGCATCATGAATAAACAGGAGAAAAGTGCTTTCAATGCTAACACAGACTCATTAATAAAACACAGAAGGCAATTGGACTCAGGATAGATCCTGCCCTAAACAATGGACACCCCAATCTGGCAATGCATCACCCATCAAATAACTTTAGAAGTTTTATCTTGTTTAATGACATAAATGCTGATTAAGTATCTCCCCTTGCTCAGAGAATTTAAGGGTTTTTAGAGGAATTTATCAAAATCAGTTCTTCCTTGATCCTTCATGCTGCAGAAAAAGTAATATTAGAAATCTTGGTCTCTTTTGAAGACCATGCCATTGCTATTCACTTGGAGTTCTGTGAATCATTTTTATTCTAAATGTTTTATTCCAAAATTGGTGGTTTAATCAGAAAATTTACTGAGATATTTTATTCCGTAAGACTTCATCTTCCTTCAGACACTCCTTTCCCTCCCTCTCTGTATTTACAATAACTGTTGTATCATTTTGCTGCATAGCAGTTCTTCGCTCTTGAAAGTTCCAGTTCCTTTTTTCACATCAATGATAGATGTATCTGATAAACCACTGGACAACATTTTCTCCTTCCAACTCAATTTCTAATCTGTTTCTACATTGACTCTTTTTCTCCAGTTAACAAAAAAAATGCTGTTTCTGGGCTCATATCAATTTTAATATTTACAACCTGCTAAAATCTTTCACATTACTCCCTGAAGCCTCAGCTCATGTGTTTAATTGATCAGGTCCCAAATCCCCTTCTTTAATATGAGCATTAAATCAATCTCTTAGAGCTGGCAACATCCCTCACGGTAGGTAAAAAGACATTTTTAGTACAGATAAAAGCAAAAGACCTAATTCCTATTTAGTTAAGCATTGATCAACGACAACATTTTTCTGACGTTTCAAGAGCCCTTATATAAATAATTATCTGGAAGTAAGAGGCAATACTGTGACAAGAAGGTGTTTGTTGTTCAGCATCCAGGTTCCATCTTTCCTGGTGAGCACGTGCACGCACGGAACCAGCTGCCTTAGCTGGAGCTCCCCATGTGCTCCCTAAGATGAGACATCGGTGCTGCACAGAACCACACAGCCTCCTTACCCTTCCCCGCCTCTGTGCTCCCAATTTACTGACAGAGGAGACAAAGGCAAGGGCAAGACTAAATTTCACTCCATGAGAAAAACCTAAATGGTGATGAATGGGCTGCTCAGGTTCTGAAATGTTTCTCCAGAAATCAAATAAAAATGGTTTGTGAAAACAGAAGGCTTAAGACAAATTATTTTAAAAAGATAAATAAAGCTTTCTGCAGCCCAAGGGCTGTAGTAGTGCATTGTCTTCTAACAGTTTTATACTCCATTTCAAAGAGTGAAAGATCCAAGCTGAAGACAGAAAACACAAGATTCCCCAGCCTTAAGTGGTTCTGCCAGGCATGAGAAAAGCAGCCCTGCATGACAAGTGCTAAATGTCCTGTTTACTGGTAACTGAATGTCAATGAAAAGCATGAGAAAAAAATCGTGATTTTATGTTTCCATTAATCACCTTATTCCTTTCTATCAGCCTTATTTAATTAACATAACTAGATAAACACACAGACGTATCCTTAACTTCAGAAGGAACGCCAACCAACAAATTCTTGCAATTCATTGGATAAGATATTCCAAACTGAAGTGACCTCAAAGGTTTTATAGCACCTTGATCAGCTTTAAATATCCTCACTTACATCTGATTCTTCAGACAATGTATTTAGGCCAATTTCACATTTTCAATTCTCACTTTTATAAAGTTTGACTTTTCTACCTTAGCATATCTTAAAAATTGAAGACATTCCTTGTGATAATAAAATAACTACTTCAAGGATACAGGAGATAATTTGATGATCATTCTTTAACACAGGAAGTTAATCCTTTTTACTGTGGAGTTGATGGCATAAATTATATCAATATATAAATGCTCTACTGCACCTTTATTATCTTTTTGAAATACTGACTTCTCCTAGTTGGTCGGAAGCTATGAGGACAATCTTGGGTCAGAATTTGATAGGAGCATCTGCCTTTCCTGTCAGTCATTACCAAGAAAGAACCTGTAGACTGATTTTAACACTAGTAATTTAAAGGTTAGGCTTAGTCTGAGATCACATCCAGTAATTTTTGGGTCGATTTTAATAAAATGTATTTTTATGACGTTAAGAATAGTTCCAGACCTTGAAGGACAGGGATTCATTTGAGTTTCATATATATGCATACACTCCTACTTTTTTTTCTTCTTCTGTTTTTTTTTTTTTTAATGAAATACTAATATCTTCTTGTTTATTGAATATAAAACAGGAACAGGATAACATCTCTTTGCAAACATATCTGGGTGAGCATGCTTTGCTCCTCTGGGTAATTCTTTCAACAGAGGTATTCACATGAAAAAGTTGCTCATGTGGGTGTGCAGTGAGTTACTGCACAGTGAGAATTGTTATCCAGTAGTACAGATTTTTACCATTTCCCAAAAGTCTTACTAAAGGAAGATCATGAAATAATTGCTCTATATCCTCTTGCTGTCACCCTTTTTCCATTTCCCCCACTCCCTGTGCTGTTCACCACTATAAAAGAGAGAGTTACAAGTTCCAGCTTTTATAAAAGTGGCTGAAAGTTGAAAACTTCTTTCCCTACCTCTCTTTAATTGAAAAATGTCTGGGGTTTGTGTTTCTAAACTTAAAATCAAACCTGCTCCTTTCATGTGTCTTTTATGACATGTTTCACCCTACAGCAAATGCTTACACAGCTAGGAACAGGGAATTGTAGTGGAAAAAGTAACAAACATCTAAACTGCAGCAGTGCTATCAGGCATGAGCACAATTGGTTTAGACCTGAACTGGGAGCTCCCATCCTCAGTCTCTCTATAAACTTAAAGGTAGTGTCATGTTTACAAAGACTGTGAAGAGGTAAATTCAAGCTGCACTGCGAAATAACAGGCAAGGATGTAGCTGTGCTCTTAAAACAGAGCCCGACAGGAGCAGCGTATCAACACCTGAGGTGAAAAACCATCTGTCTGTGGTAATTGCAATGAAGCAGCTTTTCCAGAGCCAGCATACTAAGACGAAAAAAACATGGAGCAGCATTTGATCACGAAATATTAAAAAAAGGTCAAAAGGAAAGAAAAAAGATAATATGGGAAGGTTTGTATTTGCCTTTTGGTGTCACGAGTCTTTGAAATTTTTCAGTATTTTTAAGTCCTCATATTAACCATGAATAAGGTTTGAACAAAAGGAAGTTTGGCTAGCATTCTGACACAAGACTGAAATATGTATTTTAGCAACCTTGAACACTAAATCAGGGTCAGTGTTAGTGGAGAAATCTAATTCATGCTTTATGAAATATTAAGGATATTTTCAGTATACAAGTTATGGTAGAAGGACCACGTATGTAGTTGTCATGATCACATTTAAGCTGCACATAATAAAGACAAAACTTTGCTTTGATGCCCCAATGTCCATACCAGTTTATTCTGCATGACGGAATGCTGGCAGCTAAAAAAATCTTAGTGGTGGGAGAAAAACAAACAAACAACTCCAAACACGGGCATTTTTCCTAAACAGGTAAAAATACATAGAATTAAATGCTGACCCTTAAAATGAGACCACTTCACCACAGGCTTCACTAAAGCAGGAACTCTATTCTAAGCACTTTGGGGTATAATTAAAAAGGATTCTTATCTTTCTTAATGTTGTATTTGTCCTACAACAGGAGCATCTCTTTCAATGATTTAATATATGAATATTAGAATAACTAAAAAACCCCCGATTTTCAGCAATAAAATATTAAAGCATATAACAGTACTTCTTGCTATCAAATTTTACTGAAAGCTCACTGGCTAAAATACCAGTACTTGCTAAAGTATCAGTGAAACACAACCCTCTTCATTCAAAATGTCATTGAAATTTACCTGTTCTGAAGCACTCATGTCTGCACTCACTGGTAGGAATTCACAGCATATTCATTGTAATAATTCACACTAAATTCACAGGGAAAAAGGGGATAGAGAACTAAAAAGATCTGGTCTAACCACTGTATTTCAGGATTTTTTAGCAACTTTTGTTGAGTATTTAGAAGTTTCAATTCCTAACTGATTCAGTATGTGTGTATGGGAGAGCAAAAGAAAAAAAACAAGGTCACTAACAGGCAGCAAGATAAAACTAAAATTCCCTTTATGCACATTTCATTTAGGTGCCAGAGGAAACCACTACTATTTTCATGGCCCTGACATATTACTGCCATAGAGCCAATTACACAAATAACTAGTGTTGAACCTATTTTCACTACCTGCTGATATAAACTATGCCATTAGCAACAACAAAAAATTCTGTGCTGTTTTATTAAGGCCAGAAAATTATTTACAGCAAAAATAAAAGGTATGCACACCTATTCACACATAAGTTCACACGTATATACATATGGTGTTCATAGGTAACACTAACTGCTTAATCCTTTTTTCATTTCATCCCATAGCACTAATAACATTCATCACTGATTGTAGTCAAATCCAAATCACAAGTACCTTTACAAGAATAATTTCTATTTTCAAGTTCACCCTGAAATCAGCTCGTGAATAATTTTTACTGTTCTGGTTAGCGAACAGCAAAAGACAGATTTTAGTTCAATAATGGAACTGGGAAATTATTACAATTTTCCATTAACAAAGCATCTTACATTAGAGTTTTTGTGACTGAACTTTCATTTTTTTCTCTCCTAAAATGGAATTAAGTGAAAACCTTTTTTTTTTAAGCACTTTATTAAAGGATATTTCCTCAGAATAAATTAATTATATACCTGCATAGAGCACAACATGCATCAGCTGTGATGTAAAATCTCTATCACTCAGCCAAAGTGACAGCTCAGGAGATTTCACTGTAACCATTGGATATGTCACCTTCCCATCTTCTCCAGGCTTGGTGGGGAACTTAAAAAACTGCTTATGAAGGATGAAATTGCTTTTGCTTTCAGCATACACGTGCTGGCACCAAACAGCAGTTGTCTTATATTTGAGGGTTTTTTGAGGGAAAGATATCTTCAGGCTATTTTGAAAAAATCTTCATATGTCTAAGACAGCTCCAGTGACATAAATTAGCTACTGTTGCATTATCTAACTGCCAATAGTGTGGTTTTTAGTGATGAAAACTACACATAGCTAATACTATTTATAGAAGCTTAAATATTTAGTATGTATTTTTCATATGTCATTATGTTCCTCCTTGGATTTCAAAGAAAGTCTTCATTTTGATTACAAAATCTCAAATGAGTGGATTTCCTGAAAACATTTCCTACTTTTCTCTGAAGTGGAAGTTTGTTTTGACTAGTACATGTACTTCCTCACATACCACAGAGAGGTTCTCACAGATGCTCTCAAATCCAGAGTGATCACATCTCCCACTATTCTCAGGAGCCATCATCTGTTTGATAGCCAGAACACAAGTCAGAAGAGATGAAAGTGGTGAGAAAGGCATGGAGGGGCTGTTGGGACCTCCTGTCTTTTAAGCCTCTCTCCCAGTCAAAAATAAAAATGAATTCTTGCTTACTGTTAGTGGATCCCATTCCAGGGCACAGTATTCTGAACTTTACTTTTAGTAAGGTTTCAACAGTCCCACTGTAGTAGGGAGGCGATCCCTGACGTGACCACTCAAGTTTAGAATTCCAAAAAATCTTCATTAAAAAATTTTCTGGTTTACCATGCTGATTCATGGTATCCTGCCTTTACTAATTAAATTAATAGCTACACTTGCTTACTAAAGAGATTAAATTCTGCATTGCCCTCACTCGGCGGGTTAGTTGCTAGGCAGCCCTCACTGGGGATTTGGCACTGTGTTCTTATCTACAAAGACAAAGGCTGCCGTGCATCTTTCACGAGGAGAATGAATGCTACACTGCTCTCACTGAGAGCATTCATCTCCATTTTTATATCTCAATAGTTCTCCTTTTAATTATTTTAATCATTTGGTGCATTCTAGTGTTGCAAGCCTGTTTAATCTGGAGCATATTTTGACTTCTATGCCATGGAACTGTTTCCATTTTCCCCTCCCTTGCCAGTTTCCAGACTCGAGATTCATTTCAAGTCATACATGAAGGTCTTGCATGCCAGAGCATGCCACGATTGCTACTGCAGTAATATTCAGTCTGATGTTTAAGCCCTTCTCAATATTTTTCTATCCACTGAACAGTTCATTTTCATTTTTTTTTTTTTTACCTTGTTGACTTTGTCCCACACTTCAGTCCATACCTGGGAAGCTATACCTTTGATCAGCAGCCTCATTGTGCCAAATGCTTTTTCAGTACCAGCAGCACGGGTACAGTGACATCGCCAAGGACGTGATTTATGGCACTAACAGCCTGGTCTCCTTTTCTGCTGAGCAGCTGCACCTCCAGGGACCCAGAGATGGGTGCACTAACCTCCTCTGCAGTACCCAGAAGACTTCCAAAGAGTAAAAGATAACTTTGTTGTTTTCTGGTGGGCAATCTGGCCTATTTTTCCTGGTGAATAGATCCATATCCTTGCACCTCATAAACAGCTGGGAAAACACAGCTTAGCTCCACAGAGCTCGGCAGAACTGAGACATGGTTCCTATTCTCCAAAACAAGCCATCCACACCCAAGGATTTAGTGAAATTTTCAGGTTTAAGCTGGAAACAGAATTCCTTCCCGGACTCTGTCACATACTCTTATTAAAAAAATACAGATCTTAAAAGTGATATGTGTATCAGTGTTATTCAGAATGTGCTTCCAGTGGCTCTATTTGTAAAATAATATAGTGATTACAGAATGGGAGAAAACAAATTTCAGCTGAAAAATACAGTCCATTTTTTAGTTACGGTCTAAATTGCATTGAAGAGTTATTGAAAAATTTATTTAATAAATAAAAATAAAGTAACTTATTTTAATTTATTTGTAATTTTGTATAATCATACCATGCAACTTTATGCCAACTAATGATTTGGTATTTTGCTTTTTGTCATGCATCCATTTCTGACTACTCCCTATTTTCTAGATGCTATTCATGTAACATAATTATTATTCCAGAAAGCACCATTTGACTGGATGGCCCAAATGTTAGACAGTTTGAGACAGAAAAACCTGAATAATTAATAAAATAACCATACAAATTCAAATTGCCTTGTTGAATAGAGAAATAATATAATTCGTATTCTTTGTAATGAATATGTGAGCACAGTCAAGTTGAAACATTTTTATAAATAAGTGGTCTACCCTTTAGTCCAGTTGTGAGAAGTGGCAAGGTTTCTTGCAATTATGTAAAGCCAAAACCTGTCAGCAGCACTGCATTTCTTTTCCAAAAATATAGCCTGTGGATAATACAAGGAAAAAGAAAGACAGCACAATTCAGTCAGTTCTGCTTCTGAAAAGGTCAAAATATGGACATTTTAAGACTCAGCTGAAACAAAGGAGAGTGATCATACCTTTACAATTTGTCAGAAAAAAGCTAGAAAAGAAGATCATGGTAATGTTGAATTCATAAGCATTATATATCATTCTTTTGTTTTTAAATAAAGGTTAAATCATGGTATTAGATGCATCAAAGATTTTGATCTTTTTCAGCCTTCAAGGAATTAGGATGCAAGAACAAAATAAAAATCAAACTGACAATTTTTTTTGTGTAAATATCAAACTGATGACTGCTTAGAGAAAAACACAAGGTAACCACCCTGCTGGCACCTTTATTTCCTCTAATATATCAGTTTATTTTGACATTTTGTGGAGAAATATTAAAAATATTCAAAAATTTGCCTGAAAATTTACCTCTTCTGGGACATCAGTTTGAAGGATAATCTGCTAATGATGCATTACTTACAGGGAAATATTTGAAACTGACATACATAATTTATACTATAAAGTCATACATTAAACTACTTTTTAACTCCTTTATTAGCACATGAAAAAGTGCCTTAGAAAGATGAGAATGTAGAGCAGAGCCTACAGTTTTAAGAGTCAAGGAAAAATACTGCACTTGAATCTCAAGCAACCAGGACAAAAATTCTGAGAATAATGAATATATATTCTATTACTTAAAATTACTAAATATCAGCAAAATTTCTGATCTTTATATGATAAAATCCAAATATTATAATGATGGTAATTATAAAATATACTGATTCCTGAACCAATACACTGATTCCTGATAGATTGGCACAGTCTTGATATCCTCCCCCATTTGACCAACATGACTGTTTTTACAGGAAAGCATATCCATATCCATATCCATAGGCTTTACTACTCAGCTATGACCAAGCAAAAATAAAACCAGACCAAACCAAAACAGACAGCTGAACAAACCAGGATTATTAGCTTTCACTTTGGTTATACACCCAAATAATCTTGAGGCATCCAGCTGCTTGAAAATTTACAGAAAGCTGTACAAGAGATTATACATAATGAAGGGTTTAGAAGTCAGTATGATAGAACTGGTCTACTTTCACATAAAATGTTTTGAAATGAGGCAGACAACAGGTTTTCTTGTCAGCTTTCCATAAATTATTGTTTGGGGGGGGTTATTTTAGTTGATTTTTTTTTTCCAGAACACTCTTCACCTGAGCTGAAAGTCTGAGCACAGGACAAAGCTTGGAAGCCATAGGAGCTAGAGCAGAAGTCACCCAAAGACCACTGAGAGAGATTCCTCAATATTTGATGATCAGGTATATTCATTTCATGGCTAGCTCACTTCTTACTGAGAAAATATAAACTGTCTTAAGATGCAGTAAGAATTAAACATTCTTCTTCCAAGTGCATAAGTAAGGGAGAACATTAAAATAAATGCTCTGTGGTATTGGGAAATTGCTGTTTGTGCTATCCCAAAAACTTCTTTCACTGTAATATTAAGAACATGATAATTTTCAGTTTCTTTTTTTCTTCCTTTTAATTTGTTTCCTCAAAATGAGAAAAACCTTTATATTTAATCTGGATCTGAGACTAGTGCACAGGAAGTATGATTCTGTTTTATACATACACAGATTTAATTGTCACCAAAGCAGGCACAAGGAGAGCATTCCCCAGCATGCACGAGAGAAAGAAGAGCACACATGCTCCTATCAGAAATCAAAGCTCCTCCTGGCACTACCACCTTCAAAATAGTCACAAACTCCAAAAATCAAGACAATACATGGTGGCATGTTTTCTGTAGCTAAGAATTTTATCTCCCATAAATTTCTCTTTTAAAATGAAAAACAATAACTGCAACATTCGTGGAGAGAGAGGGTGCCCAAGAAAGAATTTCAAGTAGTATCAGCCAATGTACTTTATTAGAAACAAAGTAGTGACTGGAGAATTTTTGATTTTCTTTTAAAGGGGGCATCAAGGTGAACATAGAAAGGTGCAGAGGAGGTGCACCCTAGACAGAGGGAGAGAAAAAAATTTAACCTCTAGCAGAACATTTAAGGCAATAGAAACAACATCCAAAAATATCCTCCATGTATCAAGTGACAAAAGAAAGAGTTGTGGGATTTGTACTATCTTCAGCAGAAAACTCACAGGTTACAGTGGGTCCACTGGCATGTCATAAGTCTGCCTGCTATTACATCAGTTTGAGTTTTTTATCAGTACTTCTACACAGATATTCAGACAAGGCTGTTTCTGGGTTTATGTGTTGATCTAAAGTCTCTGAGCTTGAGAAGAGTTCAAGCCAATGCAATGAGATAGCCCACATTTTCTCTCTGCCCTCCCCCTGTTGCTTGTCTTAACCTCAAATCGCTGCTGACATCATCCAGACATTTTAACTAGAAATTTTGGAAGAGATACATAAGACCTCAGAACCTGCACTGGTGATTGCACACTTTCAAGTGCATTATGCAGGACAAGTTTGCTACATCTAACATGTCAGAACTGGGGTTTTTGACACTGACTGAAAGACTGGGCATATGTTATCTTTTTAAGGTCATGAGCTTCATAAATCAAAGGTATGAGTGAAACTTTGTTTGCTCTCAGTAGTATACAAGCACATAATTTTGTAAGGATGTTTTACCAAATGCATCTGGAACAATCTGCTGACACAGGATTTCAAGTAAGTCCAGTGAGGTAAATGATGTGACAGCAAAAAAATGTAGAATATATGTCAGAGCAAATGACTGATGCAGTAGCTAATAAAATCTAATGGAAATATAGCTTTTACCAGGGGGAAGTAGCATGCGAGTTCTGGTCTCTCAAAATTAGTATGATTCAAAAAGCATATCCAGTCACTGCACTATGCCACTCACGGCACGTAATGAGCCATGATGATGTACTGTGTTAGATTAAAACATTTAGAAGGCTCACAAGGGTTGTTTGGAGTAAGTATAGCTTTATAAACTGGTTTATATTATCAGCTGAAATGCTTCTGAATATGAAACTTTTTTTACCATTATTATACTTACAAGATTATTGGAAGAGAAGAAAATGTCCTCATCAGTTGCACTTGTTTAAAACTTAACCATGCAAGATTACAGGCAGAGAGCTTTTGTTATAGGCACTCCAGATATAATTCTGATTGACTATAATTTTGGAAAAAGCTTTCTCTGTTTTCATTATTGATGTTCAGAGTGAGAGTCATACTTGGACCCATTGTTTACTTTTTTTTGGTCACAATGATTAATCACAAGACTTTTATCCAACTCATGTGCTGAAACTCTCAAAGTCTTTCCAGAATTATGATAAGTAGAGCAACACTAGACAAAAAAATAGACAAGATGTGATTTTTTCCCCACGATACACTTTTGCCACTACAGAGGCTACCAATACCATTGAATCCCAATCCCTTTCAGCTACCTTCAGTGTAGCCAGACATTTTAATATGAACAAGATTAATCTCCAGAAGGCCTCAAAACATTATAAATGAACACATACGACCTGGAATCATTAAATTTTAATTTTCAAGTTTAGTATTTTAACCACAATGAAAAGCAAAATTTTTTTCCATTTTTTTTTTTATAACCTGAGACAATATTTTAAAGTATCTCATATAATGGAAATTTATAAAGATAAATACTTGAGGACTCTGGTGCTATCTTGTCTTCTTCCTGCTCATTTTAACTGGGGGTAACCAAGGGCATGTTACAGGGCAAGCAAATACTTCTGAAAAACAGCCTACCTCCACTGAACAAACAAGAAAATTCATACTCTCTACAGCAAGGACCTGAATGAATACTGTCTAACAGAAAAAAAAAAAATCTATAATGACACCAGTCATGACTGGCCACCAAGTGGATGCAGCACCATCCACAACCACTCTCTGGCCCCAGCCATCAGCCAGTTCTTAACCCAGTGGAAAGAGCAGCTGTCCAAGCTGTGTGGGCTGCCAGCTTTTCCAGGAATGTGCCATGGCAGACAGTGTCAAAGGGTTTGCTAAAGTCCAGGTGGAAAACATCCACAGCCTTCCCTGCATCCACCGAGGTCAGGCTGACAGGCCTGTAGTTTCCCAGATCCTCCTTCCGGCCCTTCTTCTGGATGGGTGTCACACTGGCCAGCTTCCAGTCATCTGGGGCATCCCCAGTGAGCCAGGACTGATGGTAAATGATGGAGATAAGCTTGGTGGGCTCTTCTGCCAGCTCCGTCATCACCCCACGTTGGATCCCATCTGGTCCCATAGGTTTGTGAGCATCTAAGTGGCTTAGCAGGAACTGCTTCCTCCTGCATAACAGGGGGGCTAGTCTGCTCCCTGACCCCATCTACCAGCCCAGGAGTACACTTGTCCTGAGGACAACCTGTCTTATTGCTGAAAACTGAAGCAAAGAAGATGTTAAGTACCTCAGCCTTTTCCTCATCTTTGGTGATTACATCCCCCGCCGACATCCAATAAAGAATGGAGGTTCTCCTTGCCCCTCCTCCTGCCATTAATATAGTTATAAAAACATTTTTTTTTATTATCCTTCACAGCAGTAGCCAGATTAAGTTCTAATCGGGCTTTCACCTCTCTAATTTTCTTCTTAAATGACCTAGCAACATCCTTAAATACTTCCTGAGTTTCCTGCCACTCATTCCAAAGGTGATACATCCTCTTTTTCCCTTACTTCCCTCAAAAGTTCCCTGCCCATCCAGGCCAGTCATCTTNCCCTCCTCCTGCCATTAATATAGTTATAAAAACATTTTTTTTTATTATCCTTCACAGCAGTAGCCAGATTAAGTTCTAATCGGGCTTTCACCTCTCTAATTTTCTTCTTAAATGACCTAGCAACATCCTTAAATACTTCCTGAGTTTCCTGCCACTCATTCCAAAGGTGATACATCCTCTTTTTCCCTTACTTCCCTCAAAAGTTCCCTGCCCATCCAGGCCAGTCATCTTCCCTGATGGCTCATCTTTCAGCACATAGGGGCAGTCTGGTCCCTCATTTTCAAGATTTCATTCATGAAGTATGTCCATCCTTCCTGGACCCCTTTGTTTTTAAGGACTGTTTCCCAAGGTATTCTCTGCATCAGTCTGTTGAATAGGCCAAAGTCTGCCCTCTGGAAGTCCAGCGTGTAGATCGAAGGTGAAACATTACATTTGGTCTCTACCTCCTATCTTTAGAGCAGTGGTTTAAAATCGGACCTAAAAATCTCTAACTGTTTCTCAATATGCCTGGGTCTGAAAGAATAAAACCAGTACATGAATTTTTTCTTTCATCCACTGAAAAAAATTTTGTATGAGAAGCATAAGCTCCATTATTCATAGACCTCCAAGCAAAACCCTACTTAGGAGAATCCCCCAGTGTCAGTCAATGGGAATTCTGCAAGATTAAAACAAGCAGGATTTGGCACTGAACCTCACTGCCAATGTATTGTCTTCCTCTCTCTCGCTCTTAAAAATGGTCATGTTACCATAATTCTTATTTCATTACATTTTTGACAAAATTTTTATACCAAAAATTTTAGTAATTTGGTTTCAGGTAAATAAGACAATCCAGTTTGTTGTACAAGTACATTTTAGATACCTAATTTCATAAAAATAGCAACAGAAGGAATTTCTCCCTCTCCCTTTAATATTGCAGATATCTGTGAGTCAACCTATCCTGGGAAACAGGTGAACTATACCTATAGCAAAATAACAACTTTACTTTTCTTCCCTTTTTCGTTTTATTTTCTGTTGAGATTTCTGAATCCAATGTTATTTCTCACTACTTGAGTGAATAAGAAGTTCATTTTAAAAATAAATAAGGTTGAAAAGTCCAACCTAACACTATCATAAATGTTGAATAGTTTCATTTTAATGTATGCTTTCTTTTTTACCTCAGAACTCAAAAGGAAGATAAAAACCCTCTAGATTTTCTCACAGATGAACAAGTATCATGGCTGCTTAGAAACAGTTACTCACATCTTTGGAAATAGTATTTTCCTTGTACTTTGTGGACCATTAAAATGATCTGATTTATGAACTGAGAGGATTGCTACTCAGTAAGCTCAGTCCCTGTGCTGTTTGCAGTGCCAGAACACTCAAAATTGCCTGGTAACTGAAGTCTCACAGTGACAACTGATATTTCATTTAACCTTTTTAACTAAAATAGCTAATTCTGCAATCACCCATGCCATGACGAAGTAAATCTTCTCCCTGATACCAAAACCTGAGCCTACAAAATGACATGTTTGGCACTTTAGGAATTATACCTTGAAGTTTTACAATCTGTAGGGAGTTTCAAGAGTGTGGCAATGAGTATGAACAGCCTCGTAGTGGAGGCAGCTAGCACCCACTGTGTCCCTTTATAGCAACATATGTGAAAACAAGAAAAATCCCCCGGAAAAAAGAAAAAAAAAAAGTTCTTTATTTAAAGCTCTAGGCAAAACCTGCTAATACTAGAAATAGTTTGAGTTTTTCCCGTCCCTAAGTCTGAGACCAGAAGTTACTTTAATCTTGCTCAGCCATCTCTATTTGAAGACAGCATCAAATACTAAGCATGTGTTTATGAGAACAGAACAAGGTAGGACTCCCTGCTTGGGGATCACACTTGCTTCATTTTAATTAAGGAATACTTCCCCCAGGTTCCCCAGGCTAATACAAGTCTAATTGAAGTCAATACTAAGTCCAATACCTTGCCATGTGGGCAGTCTAAATTCACATCCTAAGCTCACCTCAAGCAGGTGAGAACACTGCACATAGGCCTAATAGAGCTTGCAAAGAGACAAAATCAGTTCATATCCCTTGAGATGCCCAACAGCCAGCACCAGCAGACTGCTGGAAACTGAAAATAGGAAAGGAAGATACAGCATCAGGAGGAGTCAGATGTAGTCAGCGAGCTCAATATGCACTCTTCTGAAAGAGATGGGTAATTCAAAGTATTCACCTGTGCCTACAGTTATGCCAGTGTTAAGCCTTCACTTTTCTTTCACAACATCCATTTCACAAAAATTCTAAGTGCCAAAGCCACCCACTGCTGTATCTGGGCTTCTGGACAGAGATTCATTAATTCCTGCTAACACATTAAAAACCAACAAAACTCAAACAGTACATCAATAACTAACAAAGCCCTCTTATTTTAAAGCAAAAACATACAAGGGAGAGGAGGAACCCTAGACTGAGAAGCACCAAAAGTTACAGGTTTAATCCCTCTGTGAATAGAGCTGCTTAACTGAAGGAACTCTTTACAGTGCTTCAGGTAGACAGACATGAGATAAAGCAACGCAGGTACAAATCCGCACTGGTTACAAATTGTCAACCCTGGAATCTAATTCCAGTTTAACAGTGGTTTAAATATTACAAGAGTTTGTCATCATCACTCCTCAATAGCTTTAACCTCTGGACCTTTCAAAAGAATAGGCAGTGAATTGAATTAATTACTAGACTTTCACCTTGGAGACCTTGGTACAAAGGTAAGAACCAGTAGCTCAAGAGCTACCTACTGAGCCTGGTAGGCTATTTTTGGTCCCCAGTGTGTTCTAATGCCCCTCACACTTCCCAGGCTTCCTTACTTTTATCTTGTTGGGTTTACCTTGCCCTCCAGTTTAAAGTGAAAATTTAAGCAGTCAGGAATGTCTGACGTCTAACCCTCCTTGAGCTGGATGTTCATGTACATCAGCTACGTTGGAGCAATGTCAGTCGCAGAAGACAACACTTCCAATTAAAGATGATCATAAGCCCATCCCACACTTGAACAGTGTTGAACATAGGGGTTGGAATCTGAAGTGTGATCCAGACAAGAAACTTGCAGGAGACCGCTATTTTACTAGCGGTCTGCCTCAAACACCTCAACATTTCTTAAGCAGAAGACAAAGCAGAGAAAGAGGGTTTCTAAATATGAGATTTTCTTTTTCTGTCTCATACATGCCTTTCACAGCAACTGTCACCATGATGCTGGTCAAAGGCCAGGTGAAGGAGCACAGATGATCAGCAACCCTTCGTGTAGTAACAAAGCCTCACAGCCGAGTACAGACATGCCTTAATTACGTCTGTGTCAATTACGCCAGGGAAATTGGATGAACTGCAAAAAGGGTTATGGCATACATGCCCTATGCAAGTCTCAGTAATGGTTCTGAATATGAAGCTACAGAGGAGCACTTTCACTTCCCCAAGACTTTCATAGGGGCTGATAACACTTGCCCTTCACAAGTCATACCTCAAAACTTCTCAAGACCCCTGTAGTCTATTCATGAGCTAAATATACCCAGGGAACAAACACGTAAAATACCAGTCTCTTTTCAGAGATAACAGCCTGGACTGCTTTGATATGAGCAGCACAGAGATCAGTTGTGAAGAATATAAAACAGCTGAATTCAACAAGAGCACTCTATCAGGATGTTTTTTATTACTTCTACCTTTTAGTCAATGTACCATCAACAAGTCAAAAAGAGAAGCAGCAACAGAAAATAATCATTTAAAATAGAAACTTAAACACTTTTTACCACATATCTGATATAGATGGATATTTGATATTAATATAGACCTATCAAACTGGTATTAATCAGAGGTCATTGGACAACGCTTGAACAGATCATGCAAATAAATATAACTACTATTATTACAGATTCTTGTTAATTATGGTAAAGAAAATTTGAACTATCAAAATTCAGACTCAAAATCTAGATACTAGACATCTATTATGAAATGAACAAAAAACAATTCAGGAATTTCATGTTGAGTAACTGGAAAAACAATCAACAATTCCAAAATCCATAGATTTTTTTTTCCCATGTATAGCTTGTCTACTGCACATAATTATGTATCAATGCATACAGCTGCACTCCTAATAGAAGTTCCAGAAGCAGAAGAAAAAAGAAACAGAATGAAGAATCATGTTTCTAATAAACTTTTCTGTTTTCTTAAAGCCATATTTCAGACTTATAAAACTAGAGTCAAATTATATGATCAATTCTTATAAAGAGCTGGAAGCAAGGCTCATTCAAATCCACCTAACATATTGACAACAGCTATTGCTGGATAGGTCATTCAATTCACAGGACTTTTAAACCCCATTTAAAATTTCAGAGGGGAAGAAAACAAAAAACATCAAAGTTTCTTGTATTTAGCATATAGACCTTTTTGCCACTTCAAGCTAAAGACCTTTTTAAAAATGCACTGTCAGCAGCACAGCTTTTAAGGGTAAAATGAGGACTTTAAAGTCGGTATCCCACTGTGTATTCTACCACTGTGCTGCCTGTGGAGTGTGACAAAAAGGGCAAAGATGGTTCTTAAAGTCTCAAACATTCTCTTACAATGGATTTCATCCCTTTGAAGACAGAAGGAAATGCAGCTAATGTGTTTACAAATAGGCTGGAACCTGCTACTTTTTGAAGGAAACACAAAGGACACAAATGCCTCCTGGAATCTCATTATGTTACTTAAAGGGACATTTTTTGGGGCTAGCAGTTCCCTCAGTTTGGCCTCTCTCTTTAATCTCACCTCTTTAAAAAGTTTCTCAAATTCTTGTAATGAACCATGAATTCTGTCCCAAAACTAAAACAATTTAAAGTATCACTGATCTATGATAATAACAGAGGGAAGCCTGTCTGTGACAAGTTACAAATCCATCCTTACCCTTCATCTTTTGAAGGGAAAATGTTGAAAATTCAACTGACAATATATCCATCACTTTGCACGTTTATCAGACATTCATAAAAGCCAATTAAGCAATATGGAAATGAAACCCAGTGGTTCTGAATGAGTAACTCTGAAATGAGCCAATATGCACAAGTAATAGAAGACAAGATACCCTGTGAGGATAATGGCTGTCAATGTTATCCCTCAGCACACCCTAAAAACAAACATTAGAGTGTGAAAGACTGCAAATAAGTAGCACACAGGAGCCTAGTAAGTTTCTTTAAGAAACACTGCAGAAATAAAAGAGGAGCAGTAGCAGGAGCAAAGCCTCAGAAACAAACATAATTTCATATTATCATGTACCCCACCGAGTGTGGTGTACAATCACTGCTTAAATAAAAGGCCTTAAAATTATTTGGCTATCTGCTTTTTAAATTCCTGGTTTCTTATTTGAGGGCACAAAATCTATACAGTAACTTTTTTTTTTCAATCTTCTCTGGTTTATTCATTGCTTACTTTTCAACATGAGTGTTTACTTAATTACGGATTCTACAGTTGTTTTATAGACTCTCAATCAGACCATTCCAATCAGTGACAGTGACAAAGTGTTTGCCATAAAAAGTGTTTTACTCTACTGTTTTAAGACTCAAATTCTGACAATATTAAAACTCACAGCATCTTACTATATTTTAAATAATGCACCAGACTCTTCACCAGAAATATTTCCTTTTATCTAATCTAGTAGCAAACTATCAATGGTAAGATAACTGGGTAATTGAAAACATTTCTGTGGGAACTTGATATATCCTTCATTTCATACTTTATGCAATGCAGTTCGTCATAAACTCTAGTTCTTGCCAAAAATATCTGTTTTCTACACTTCATTTTATCTATGACCATTACAGCAAAAGATAATGGCTAGATAATAAAAAATGTCAAAATGGTTCAGTGTAACACATCCAAATCTGGTTTGCCTAGCAATATACAAAGGTACCTCTATAGGTCATTTGTGGCTGAAATTAAAGATTACAGAACATGTAATATGCTTTTAGGCAATAGAATTGTAGCCACATTGTATCAACAAATAATATTCATGAGAAATCATACTTTTTCATCACTCTAGTTGTTACTAAGTCCCCACTCACCCCCATAAGTTATATACGCTAATCCTCCGTTCTAATCCTATGTTGCCTGTAACAAATGCAGCCATATCTGCACCCACCAGTACATATGACTCCAGTTTTATACTCCTGAGGTCATTAATTTTAGTCAACTTTGAGCACTTCCATCTCACTAATGCACAGAAGTGATCACACAAAGGAAAACAAAATAAAGTCTATATACGTCACCTGTAGTATCATTTTTCTGGGAAAAGAATGGCAACCAAGGGAAATGCTGCCTTGGCCTGGAATCTTTAAAGCCCAATTAATTAATTCTGGAATTCACAAACACCAACATTATGACCTCCACTCTTAAGCTATTAACAATAATATCGTCCAGTCACATAAGTTCAAAATGAAATATCATTCTCTCAGGACAAAGGAAAAACAAGTTTTTTGAAATCCCTCTATTACTCAGCTGTGTCGGGTTTGCTGATGTGGCGCTAGAGGCCACAGTAATGACACATGGACAGGAGAGATGTCAGAAGGGTAAGAAGTAGTAGAAGCAGCAGTTGAAGCAGAAGAAGAAGCCAAAGAAGTATCTTTATTTTTACTTTACAGTATTTATACATTTCTTATAACTACAGATGATTGGAAGGTGATGTTAACACCTTCTCCGTCACATTGGATGGACCAAGAGTCCATCAACTTTATCTATCATGGAAATGGAATGTACAACACAAGAAAGCAGTTACAAAACAACAGGTGCTATTTATACGAAACTGTGAGAATCTCTGATTCTCTGACTCCAAGATATGTAAACAATTAGAAGGCTGAGAGAACAGTGCAACACTCAGCTCTAAACTGTGTATTGGAAATGGAGTCTCAAGGAATAGTTTCATGCCAACACAATTTGAACCACAAGAAAGCTCACATCAAAGCAGAAAGGTGACAAGATCCAGATTTGTCCTTACTCGGAGAAGCAATGGTAGCACTCAGAATTTCTAACTCTTATCGCTGACTTTCCACCAGTTATTTGTCTCTGAATTTTTCTGCACTACAGCTATTTTTTGACAGTTTCAAACTGATTGTAGTAGTAGTTCAATATACTCTCAAAGATTAATTTAGTAGAGTCGGCTAGTTTTAAATTCATCTGGCTTTCCTTACTGCATGATCTGTAGGCTAATATAAGGTTAAAACCTGATACAATGTGATTTGAGAAGGTCAAATCTCTATTACCATTCTTTAATGGCATTCTGAAGAATTAAACTGAAGGCATTCATTTATGTTATGTTTTATAAAAACAGCTCTTCTGGGCTTTCAACATTTATTACTCAGGGTGGATCAACAAAACGTTATTCCTTAAACCACAGAATGCATGCCAGTTAAAAAAACAATGTTGATCCATTCAGGTGACACCAATTTCCAACAAAATAAGCCTCAATATCTAGTTTGCATCAGTAATGCTGTGGTTGTGTCGTTCAGCTTGGCTGGAGGAGACACAAATTTGGGCTAGTTCAATCTCGCGATAGGGCCAGCCACTCCTGACCAAGACTAGGACAGGTAGATTCTCTCTAAGTTTGCTCTAATTAATGAGTTGTTTACAAGATGTAAAAATCTACATTTTAGCAACATACGCATCTCAGAGGGAAAAGATGGCCAGCTCACTTCTTCCTGGATGAAGTTCATTTCACTACACCCCTCTCACTCTTGTCCTTCCACGCATGATTCCACTGACTGAAATCAGCCCTGACACGGCTCCCAATATTTATGGAGTCAGTTGAGCTTGGTAACTCAGCAGAAAACTATTCACAGATTTTTTTTCCTACAAGGTAAAGATAATTTCTTGCATTGTGTTGTTGCAGTTTGTTGTTTCCTGTGATGGTGTGGCAAGCTGCAGACCTTCCCAGAGAGCACAGCGGGGCTGCCTTGCGGAGAGTGGCTGTTCCACCTCCTGTAGCCCTTCCAAGCTGCCCCGCACGGTGCTCTGGCTGCTGTCGGCTCTACAACACGGTGGCGATAAAGGAGGCGAGAAGGCTCCCTGCATGGGGACCTCAGAGGATCTTTATTCACACAGAGACATGCTGGTTCCCAAAGGCAGCGAGTGAGCACGTGATGTGGAGCCTGGAGTTTTATATGGGGATGAGGGGAGCGGAGAGAGCACATGGACTGATGGTTTCAGGGTGCAGGGGTGGTACATGGGTGGAGTTGGAGTATTGGGACCAACAAAACCCGAGGGAGTGGTCAGGACTAGGGATGGGGAAAGGAAAACAGTGTGGAATGGGCAGGCATTTAGTAAGAAAAGGAGTGCAAAGCACCACATTGCCTTTCATTATGTTTAAGAGTTGCTTCAATCTCTTAGGAATAATTTAGAAAAGAAAATTTAATTATATATTTTGAATATTATTTTCAGCAAAGGATATATGGTATTTTTGCCTCAGTTCCGTTGATTTCTGCATATGAAAAACCGGTACTGCACTTTAAATACAAACCCTGATCTTATAATATGCTTCTGAGTATGAACCTATCATACACTGAAACCAGAAGAATAAGCGAAACAAGAAGTAATTGTCATAAAAGTAAGATGGCATGGGCAGATGAGGTGAGCCCTTTTCCTGTTGAGAAAGGGTCAGAGGAGAAAAAGACACCAACAAGGCATTAAGAAACCTGGGACTTCCTTCATCAGTGAGTTCTTGGGACTGGCCACCTTGAGCTTTCAAGGACAAGAGTAATCAGTCCTAATTAACATGGTATCAGTTCAGTGGTATTACATATCACAGCTAAATTGGGATAGTTTTTTTAAAGGACTGATTGTTTTGTATGTGCAGTGACAATTACTGACAGGTTAAGAACTAATCTTTGGCCATGTGCACTGTCAACCCAGTAAAAAGTCTGAAGCCTGAAACTCCACTGATCTGTCTTTCAAACATGCCTGTCACAGCAATTCCTAACCCCCAGCTGACATACAGACTTAGATATATTCAGGTGCAACACAAGAGACTGTAGCAGTCAAATGCTGCCAAATGCTGCCTGGTTTTCCTTAGAGGATTCAGCCTCCCAAGAGTCCAAGTGCTCAGTGGTGTGCAGCAGCACCACAGCATCCCTCCAGCTCCTGCTCTGCCTGCACTAAGCTCTGATGAAAGCACAGGAGCACCCACAAGTCACGGCAATCACTCTGCAGCTGGAAAGAAGATAGCAAGCAAAGAATTATAAAGCTGACAGCATGAGAACAATCTTTGCAATTAGAAGGGAAAGCTCTAGCAACCTCCAGTACTACAACTAGTACTTCACCTGTAATATTTTTATAAAGAATGGCAGTCATGTACAATGTTTGTATTTCTTTATCCTTGAGGATGTGTAACAATTACATATATATAGATGATATAGATACAGATATAGATGATATTTACACACCTCTATATATAGGTATTTTAACTACCTATTAAACAAGATGGCTTTCTATAGCAATAACTTCTGTATTTGGATTGAAAGTGATGTAACCTTCAAAACTCCCATTAAGTTTGTAAGGCCATAGTCTCAATACTGGAACTTCCTAAAATTCATTCTGCTGTTAGCAGATACCATTAAACCTGCTGACCACATAAGTTCCTTGTCTTATTATTCAGGCTCAGTATTCTGACGTGCATTACAAACCCTGCAGTACCACTCAGTACTGGTTGCAGAGCAACTGTGGCAACATACAAATGAAATATGAAAGAAGAAATATTTTCATTTTCATCTTTATTTTAAAGTCAAATTAACTTGAATATCATTCTGTTTTATAGGTTAATAAAATACAAGAGAAATTAATTATTAGCAAAGATAAATATTTATAATGCAAGCACAATGATAACAACAACAAATGGAAAAGCCTCTTAGTGGAAATATTTGCCCCAAAGGGTAAGAGATATGCCAACCTAATAACGTCACCAGGGGTTATGAAAAATTTGCACATTGCCTGACAGCCTAAGGTAAAGTCTTATGGTAGCTCTTCAAGTGGATAAAAGGGAAAATGGAATGCAATGCAAAGTGGTACCGTTTATCTAAATCAATGGAGACATTTCCTACTGCATTGACCTTCACTGCATCTTGAGGAGCATAAAAAGCATTAAGGAACATTTTAAAAACACCCAAGGGTTTTCTTTGTCTGGGTTTTCTCCCTGATCAAATAAACTGGAACTCTTTATTACAGATATTTCCCATATTTCAAGTTAATGTACACTTCTCTGCAGTACAGCCACCTAAATAATCTTAACACTTCATGAGGGCCCAGAAATGTCATATTCCTCCCCTGACGCGCATCCCTCAGAACAATAGCTGTGCAATGTCCCTTTGCACTGACGCTAACTGGAATGATCATCCTTAAGATGATCAAGGAATGGACTGGAAGGACCAACGTTTAACATCAGTGCAAGTACTAAAGGCTGGAAAACCCTGAGTGTGTGTAAAGGGATATTGTATATGTGATAAAGCTCACCTGCATCTGTTCTCTTACTTGAGTGTTCATGAGAAATAATACTTCTGACAGCAGGGCCATCTCTCGTACCCGAAGCAGCAGAGTAAACTGCTTGCTCCTGGCTCTTTCCTCATATAGACTCAGATTTAAATCAGGCAGCAGTAACACTGGCCCCTAAACAGACCTTCAGTAAGCCATACCAGGCAAGCACAACTGAACCATTCTCCCTTCAATCAGTCTCTATTTACAAAGGTGTTCAGCATCAAAGAACATGCAGACATGAAATATCAAGATATATTGCATTTAGAATATTTATAGAGCTTTAGTCTCTCAACTCTTTGATGTTGACCCATGTGAACTAGCTTTTCACACCAGGAGAAAATGGTAAAAGCAAACTCTGCACACAGATTGCAGAAGTATTTCACCCATAGTGCTCTTTATATCTGTATGACTTAAAGAGAGCGAATAAATTAGCAAGGCTTAAGTAAAAAAGACAATTATAAATCCACTTCTCCTTATTCCTACTTATGGTAACATACAGCACTGCAATGATCTGTGGCTCTTGACTACATGAGGTATATTAATTTCTAAAAATTATCTTCGGTCTCTGTATTCTTTCCAGTAACACAAAGCAGTCTCATTGGGTAATATTTCTAAGATGAAATACAGAATAAACAAAAGGTTGGATTTAAGTAATTTCTTTATCCACATTCTCTCTTCTTTAATTACTTCTCACTTTTGCCATTAAAACATTGTCAGCATGTGAATTTGAGTCTTTTTGTACTTCCTTTTGCTTTCTTCATAAAATCTAATATTTACCTAGGTAAATACGTAGCTTCATTTCATATATCCTTTTCCAAATTTCTCAACAAATATGTACTTGGTTTTAAGTGGAAAACTGGTCCAAAATCTAAAGTAAATTAGCACGTTCCATATAAAAAATGCAATGAGGTGTGCAAAGCCTTTCATTTAATACCACGGGGGTGATAGTATATCAAAAGTAAATTTTATCAACTATGGGCTAGTGAATTTCAAGCTCTTTATATTCATTTCATACATAAATTATCAAACTTACCCATACACTTTATGATTTCAAGTTCAATTCACTTGAATTTATGAGTTTCTGCATACGATTAGTAGTTTCTGCACTGCTACACTGTGTAACACTTATTTTAGTTCTCTGTGGTTTTTCTTTACTATTCAGACATTTTTCCTTATTGCTCTTCCAAAGCAGCAGATTTATTTCTGAAAAGTATAAAAAACACATGTTTCTCTGCTTAATTAGTAAACTTCAGACAGCAATTATAGTCTTAACTCAGATCACAAGTTTATTCCATAAAACCTTACAACAGTATAGAACAGCAACAGAATAAATGTGTATCGATGACATTTATTAAAAGCCATTGATCAGAATATTGGAAATACATTGCCTTAAGATTTGTCTTAATGAATCATGGGGATTCAAATCCAAAAAAAACAGGGTAAAGATCTGTGTATCTTGCCTGTCTGTTTCTTTGAATTTCCTGCACTTAATCTCTAAATCCAGTCCTCAGAGGAGTTCTTGGGTTTTATTCTCTCTTCTCCTCAAAATTATTGCAAATCATATAAAGCACCTGACACTGGTAATCATTCCTTTGTATTTAAAATATATGTAGCTAGAACAAATGTGTGAGTTACTTGGCCGTGTTCCACTGCCGTGCTGCTGTGCTGGAACAGCTCTCCACCTCTCGCACATATTGCATGTTTTAAAGCTGTCTAGTGTAACAGATAAATCTGGGCAATCGCCTAGTCTGTAATGATTTCTCCTGACATTCTCAATTACGTTTTGGAGAGCCTTGAGTACAACATTTCCAGCAGTTCCCTCAACCGACAGCATAAATTTTCTTAAACTGCAACAGACTGCTGTGCAAGATTTATTTGCTGAGCAGTTAACTCTGGTTACACCATCAAAAACGGGAAGTGAAATTGAATCAAATTTCACCAGCGGTAATTAATTTTTTATTTTGAAGAGAAATAGTAAGACTTGGGCTGCAAACAGAGAATAAATTCATATAATCACAGCACAGAGGCATTTCTTTAAATTTCCTACAAATCAGCATGGAGTGCAAGCCATCATGTAAGAAGGTCACCATAAATATTATTAGGGACCTTGATAACATTTTTGGCAAGAGGCTAGAAGTTAAAGAATGTATGAAGACAGTGCTCTGGAAACACCATCTAACAGCAGGTAAATTTCTATCAACATACATACTTTTTTACATTAAATGGAAACCTGGGTTGCTAGGGTGATAGGAACTTAGTGAATTTTAACCTTTGCGTGCAAAATCTGACATAATTGAAAACTCATAAACCAGCCTAATTTTTTTTGGTGGGGTGGAGAGGCATGGTTTTGGGAGCAGGGTCTTTTTTTCCAAAACCCACTTCAATCTGAAAGCAGGTCTTAAAAATAAAACACAAATGTACAAATACTGTCATTTTTTTTTCACTCAACTAGAAAAATACCCCAAACCACTACTCTTTAGAATGGTTCTATGTGACAACTTGTAATATTATGTTTCTTGAATGGCTAAGAAAACACCTCTGTCCTAGTAGCTCTGAAGAGACAGAGAGTTGTCAGCTGTATTTCTACAAAAGACATACCTGTCTAATTCTCTTCACACAAGAGACTGGGAGTATGAGCAAGAGAAGGAGCATTATAATTTTTTTTAAAGGATCAAAGTACAAAATTAACTACAGACAAACAAGAAACTATATTGAATAGATGACATTATGGTTTCCCCAAAAAGAGCAGGTACATAAACTGATTTTATAAAAAAAAAAAAAAAAAAAA
>WEIT01021951.1:37783-68771 GCA_013389985.1 Dryoscopus gambensis
ATACATTGTTTTCAATCTACCCTCCCTTCAAATAATGTAGAATGAAGATATCTAATGCAGGACTATCAGAGACAAAAAAAAAAATGTGGAGAGAAAGCTAAATCTTAAGTTAAGAATATAAAAAAACCAAAGTAAACAATGAACCTAAGGATGAACAGAAACCACATGAAGAAATAACAGAAAGGAAAGGATGTGCACCCAAATTTCAGCCTCCGGATAGACCCTTTCTAAAGATAATAAAAAAAAAGTAAATGACCTGATTGGGAATTTTCTACTCTGCTTTTTGCTCTGGATAACCCACATATCTTCCAAGGAGCAGGGGAAAACACAGTGTAGAGAATTTCACATTAGTTTCAGCAGAAGGTTAAAGGTCTTTGGCCTTTGTAGCAGAACATGCTGCAAAGCAGCCAGGATAATTACGGAGGAGGGAAGGGAGTAAAGATTCCTCCTTTCTAGGTCACTGAAGTATGCACCATCCCCAGGGCAGAGACAGATTTTGCAGGCAGATGAGTAGAAAAGAACAGTGTTTGCAAAGAGGTAGATCCTGAAATCCAACTAATCCACGTTTGCCATGTCCCTTTGAACATAAACACAGAGGGTAGCTGCCCTGAGGGTGATTACACACAGTGATATACATGGTGCCATATACAGGAAATGCTGATTTTGGTGCCAAGGAGGTTCTGCAACATGAGGTAATGACAGCTGAATTTAGGCTGTCCACTGTTTTGGAATGTGTGGTTCTCACTGAAAATGCCCACTGAAATTTAGTGCTAGCGAGAAATAGAAAAGAAATATGAAATAAATGGGCAGGCAGAGTCATAACGTGTGCACTGGACAGGTAAAAAATGCTGCTATTTTAAAATTATTGTTAACATTATTGAGCAAAGTCATATAAAATAGTAATAAAAGTCACTCCTTGCAAGATTCATCTGCTATCATCGTGTTCTCTCTCTAGAGAGTGACAAGCATTTTGCAAAATGAGCATATCTACACTTTGATATCTCTCTGTCTCTGCCTTTCCATAAAGCCGTACTGTTTTTAACAATGGTTGGTTTTGGATATCACTGCCTAGCATTTAGAAGAATCCTTCTCCTATGAAGCTTTACCACGAGTTGATCTTCTTAATCCTTTTTTTTTTCCCCTTCTTATGCTTTTGCTTATCCACACTAGGCACTTAAAACAATGAAGCTAAAATCTATAATCAACAGCTCCAGGGCATTGGTGTACTTTGCTCTTAGAATGGAAATAAAATTATATAGCCAAGGAAAAAATAAATATTACCCAATAGTTATAATTTTTAGGCATTTTTATGCAGAATTTCTCTCTCAGATGGAAGAAAAAAAACCTGCTTCCTTTTCTCTAAGCTGCCTCCTCTAACAACTTATCCTCCTTAAGAGATCTCACTATCAACATCAGGAAAAGTGGCTACTCTGCCTAGCCAGATGGCATTTCCATTCTTGCCCAAATGAATCCTTTCTTTTCTTCAGGCTTATAGAAATCTGAAGAGATTCAGGGGAATTTTCAGGAAAATTGCCTGAAAACATCATGCAATGTCAAAAGTAGTCTGAACTGATGTTGGTAGCATTGCCTCTGAAGGTCTCACCATCCTCTGGTATCAGCCAGTACCTACCAGATGCTGCTGTATTATTTATGCTGATAAGAAATAGCAGTTTTGTTATGTCTGAGAGTATCATTCCAAGATAAGTAGACACTCAGCATTCGGAGGTATTTAACAACACCAAAATGCAAACAAACTTCAAGAATATGCACCTCCTTCAGCGGACTACAGCAACTCCCATTAGGAGTAGCTTCTGCAATCCTCACTGTAGTGAATATAGTTCCTCCAAAATTCAAGTCAGGCAGCTTATGCTTTGTCTCTGTTGCCTTTGTGTCTTTGAAACTGCAAGAATGGCATGTTATGATTGAACTCTTTCATGGTACTACTGCTCTGAACCAAAGTGTTCTTGTTTCCAGGATCTGGGAATATTAATCGACCTTTCTAAGAATTCATTTTTCAAAATTACAATCTTTATGCTGGGCTTTTCATTAGTAACACGGATGCCAAGCAGCCTTACAAAGGCAAGAAAATTTGTGTTGTGATCTATTTCTCACATAGGTTGTTCTCACTGATCCTCACTGGAAAGTACTAATATTACCGGAATTGTATAGCAAATAAGACATTGATTTTACCAGCAGAGTCAAAATAACTTGTGGTACAGCAGAGTTCAGGAGCGGCTTTTGTATCTAAAAGCAATAAAAATCCATTGTGTTCATTATAGGCCAACTTTTGATCTTACATACTTGCCCCCGTCATTGAAAAAAGACTGAGATGTTTAGGCTAGTTTCTTTATGAAAAAGGCAAAAGGCACCAAAAAAATCAACATTTTTTTAACATTGGGGAAGTTAGAGAAGCTAGACAAGCTTGAAAGGTTTTGCTATTATGGAATTGAACCACATGATCAAAAACTAGATTTTCCCTGGTTATTTCAAGAAATTGAAGCTCATATATATTGTTAAATACTGAGTGTCCACTGATACCTATCTGAAAGTGAATTGAGAGAAATTTCACTAGGCTTTTAGTATAAAAACTAACAACAGGAAATACATTAGGAGATGCCACTCATCCAGGCAGTTTTGAGTGAGCTGCTGTCTTTCTTCTGATGGATAAATCTTCCAAACCCAAAATGACAATTTTCCCCCACAAAACTATTCACCAAATGTGAGTACAAGTGTAAAAATCACTTACGGTCCACATACTATGTGGCCAAAATATGACCTCGTCTTTGAAATTTTTTTTGCTAGTTTTGAGATGACTCCATGATAATCTCAACTAACTCCAATGACTGAATCATCTTGCTTCTGTTCCTCAGCTATCTGCCAAAAATCATTGTTGCATGATGCTCATACACTTGATGGCAGCAATGAGATCACTCAGTAGCTGATCTGTTAATAGCTATGTAACTCCCTCTGAGTTCTTGCAGTATTCCTGCAGGATTGCTATTTCTCTGTTTTGCCTCCCTCCAAAGCTCCAGTTGCATTCTCCAGCACAATCCTTAATCTGTTCATCTCTACAATTAAAATGGGAAGAAAAATAGGTCAGCTATTCACATATTCATGGATATTTAAAGCTTGTCAATCTCTTTCATATAAACCTGCCTAATTTTCTTGCATGCAGTTCACTTTAATGGAAAATTATCTATCAAACCATAGCTTTACAGTATTATTTTATTCCTTTTGTTAAAGGAACTTGGGAATTCAACCCTTTTTTTTTCTTTTAATTACATCTAAAATTCTCATCCATCATTCATCATCACCTCAGTCTGTTTTTCTTTTATGAAAAGTGATTGTATTAAAAAACTTGCAACAATACAATCCCGCAGGCTTGAATTTTACTTGCATAGAATTATTGATAAGAACAGTGTAACATGTCCTTCTGATAAAACATGTTTTTTCAGAAACTGTGCTTATTCATTTATTAGTAATGATAAAAACAGCCAGGAGCTGTATTTTTTATGCCTCTGTGTAAAGAACGAACTGCCTCAAGGCTAAACATCTCCTACAAAATGTCTTCCCCTCTGGAAAGTGGCAACATCTTTACGCTAATGATTAAAAATATTCCCTGGATCTATTTTTGAATTTATTTGAAGAAAAACTTTTATCCCCCCCTTTTTTCTTTGCACATTATCATACTTCATTCATAAAGAAAATCCCTGTAATAAATCAAATATGTTATAAATCACACCAGTGTGGAACAATTCAGAATTAACTCCTACAATGCCAATGGAATATACCATTATATGAGATAAAAAGTGTCAAAATGTCCTATACAACAGCAGCATGGAACATGGACCCAGAGAATTACAGATCTTTAGCCATTCTTTGAACTGTTGCCTTTAACAAATCCAAACAGAGGAGGAAAACCAATCTTTTGGCCAGTTCCTAAGCACAGGCTCTACCTCAGTACATTAAGGGTTTCTCCCACCCTTCACGTAAATCAACAGAAAAACATTTCCTTGCAGAAATATCTCATTTATAGAACCAGTGTTGCATATTACAGAATACAAACATGTCTTCTGCTGTTATCAAAACTCGTTGGACAAACAAAAGCCGGAGCCAAACCAGTTAGTCCCATTGTATCAGCATTCTCCAGTGGAGCTCTGTCCTGCCCAGGAGTTTCTGATCAGGTCTAATTATAGTTATCAGCTTTGCAAAGGCCTTTTGGGAGTTGCAGAAGAAGAAAACAATGCTAGAACTGTTATTGTTATTCAACCCTATCGACCTTTTCTCTGAAGGCTGTGAGGAAAAGAAAAGAGTAGGGTAGTTTACCTATTAATAACACTATAGATTAATTTTCCCAAGGATGAACTGAATTTAACTACGGCCTCATATACTGCAACTATCATCCAAATTTGAGCAGGTGAAGGGGAAGATGAGCCAATGATTAATTTGCCAACAAGCTGAAAGTTTTAAGACTTCCCACTCAACTTTGGGATTCCTGCATGACCTCCTTCAGCTCACCACACTGCAGCAGCCCATGTCCCACAGCATGGAGGGCCGGAGGGTCTGGAAGCTGGTTAAGTCTTACAGATGTGGTGCCTTATCACCTAAGGAGCTCAGCCAGCTGTGCTGCACCACCAGCAGCCATCACAGAACCGACCCTGCTTCTCAGCACCCACAGCATGAGCAGGCAGCCCTAGTCTGTTTCCCACAAATAACCATCACCAGCACCCATTTGTTGCTAATATTTACATTAGAAGGGCTTTATATTAAAATCATGCTCTATTCTCACTTCATACACTAAGGAGAGCATGACAGTTTTCTCATCATTTCTCGATACACATTTCAAACCTGTCCTGTTTCTTAGCTCATCATCCTGAATGTGGCAAGAGTTATGCTTCTGCCACCATTATGATCTGTTAATAAAAGGTTACTGCAGGGAAGAGGAGGCTTTCCTAACTTACAACATCTGTCACTTTGAAGAGTGAAGGGCAAAAATATTGTTAGCAAATTTATTCCAGCAAACATTTGTACAAAAGACTCTAAACTACAGTAGCTTTTAAAAACAAAAATAATTTTTAGCACCTACTTATTCCCTAGGAGGCATATTTCTTCTATACTCTTTGTCTGTTGTGTGCAATCAACTAAATCTATTTCATTATTTACCTATTTAGTAGGCAAAATATTATCATTTCAAACAAATCAGAACCATAAATTCACTGCTTATTTACAAAATTTCTGTTCTGTGGGAGAAACCTGCCTGTATTTTGGTATCTAAACATACATACTAAGAATACTGCATTATTTATAGCCAAAAGGGAAAGAAATTCAGGTTATAGTATTAATTTAAAACAGACAGGTTTTATTTACTGTTGTTTTATACATCCTGTATACACTAGCACTATGTAACATCTTCCAAGAACATATTTTTCTTAGACCTGATGGAATTCTATTCTCTTAGTGTTTTTTTTTTCCCTCTGGGACACTGAACATAAGCCAACAACTCACCTTGAACTGCTGAAGTTAAATATTACCTGAAGTGATGTACTGTCCAAAGCTTGGCTAAAGCAACCATTTAGAAGCTTTTATGTCTGATATCTTGGCCAAAATCCAATAAGGTCAGTAATCGCCTGGCCTTCAAAAACCTGCATGTAATGATAGAGAAACAAGGTAGGTTCATGAATGTTTCAAAGAATTAGGGCTTAGCTCAAGACCAGATTTCCAGATCTCCTCACTCCAGCTTCCTATCAAGTCTGCAGAGTGTGTGAGAGTTTTCCACTGACACCACCAAGGGTTTGCCTTTGAGACAAGGAAGACATGCATGTTGATCCTCCATCAAGAGCATGAAGAAAGCACATCAGACCTCATAGTTCTGGGGACATGCTTTAATCTTGACCGAAAGCTGGGTTTCTCAACTCCCTCTGCTACTGTCTGCTTTCCAGTTGCCTGGTTCAAAACTAGAACCTCTGGAGATATTAAAAGAAGAATGTTAAATGAAGATACATTTCATTATAGGGCAATTCATAACTGAAGTACTCACCTTGTAACATAAAGTCTATGAGACTGCAGTCTTAAATATTGATTTTCTATTCATTGTCATTGACAGAAGAAATTCTATTTTTGCTGAATGCAATAAATATAACTTTAAACAGAATAAGGCCCTTTCAGCAAGAAATTTTACATATATCTGTTTATAAGCCTAAAATTAAAGCCGCTAAACCTGAAAAGAGAAAAAAATAACCAAGGGGGTTTTCAAAAATTTAAAACTCTATCATGCATAAATGGAGCTCATCAGCAAAAGTAATTTCCCTGCAGAAAACACTCCATCTTTTGTTTTATGTAAGTTAGCAACATGAATATTTCATTCCTAGTGAAACTGCCGTTACCCTTTTGCATTTCATAGATCTGCTTGGTGTCTCAGATACATAAGCTTTTTTTTTCTCACTTTGCTGTTCAAGTCTATTGCAATTACAGGTTTTGCCATGTCTCAGTAGATAATAGAGTTTGGAATCTGGTATTAGCAGCAACTACATCCTTTATCCCTAACATCCCCTCTGGAAAGTAGATGGGAAGAAAGGAACATAAAGGACAAACCCCTGCACAGAGGATAACTATTCTCAAGATACCAATCATCATTTGGAAGGCACATCAGGTACCACTGTCCTCAAGTAGTTTAGGTTTTTCTCAAAACTACTGTCAACCTTGGCAAAATTTCACAATTAAACAGAAGGTAGTGAAAACACCTACACTGCATATTCACATTAAAAAAATAGCCTAAATGAATACTGAACTGAATTTACCTGTGAGATGTATTTCAACTCCAGAACAAGAATAATAAAAAGAATCAGTGCAGTGGATAAAACTGTATTGCTGACAGCTGTTGCACAAAACTGTGACCAAAATAGGTTGCACAAGAATGCAGACCCTATACAAGCTTGTATTTTAAATGAGTTTAATCTCAAGAAGCTTAAAAGTAACTTTTTCAATCAAGATGAAAAGGTAAAGAAGATAGACTATTTGACCTATATGTAGTTCCATTACCATTGCAAATTCTCTTCTTTGAGAGCAATTTTAATTTAAATTTTGTTGCTTGGCATGTCAGAGTCTGAGTGGTTGATTTTCTTGTTTAGTGTTGTTGAGGTTTTTTCAGTCATTTTACAGGACTTTTTTTTCAAGATTGAACATACCTGGAAAACAGTTGCATCATGTATCAGATCTTCCATCTAAACAGGAATATACTTTCTTCATTAAATACAACAGACTTTTTGAACTGTGGAGAGTGAGCAGGCCTGACTACTGAGGCGAAATGGCCAAGGGTGACATAATTTGAATCCCACTGCAAGGCAGACCACCATTCTAGAGACCACACAGGAAGAGTCTACAAGATAAAATCACTCTACAATTTTAATACAATAAGCCAGCAACAAAAAGATTTTGCCACCTTAGTTAAAAGATCAGCGGGGGGAGATTCATGCTCCAGAACACCTGAGTCTAATTACACACAGAGGAAAAACCAGCCACTGTCCAATAAAAGTCATCTGGTAACAAGAAGAGTTGTGTGTAAAACATGACTCTGAGATCCTTGGAGAAGGTACAGGTTTCTCTACTGCTGTATTTCTGAAGACTTTGAGAGGCGAGATACATTCCAAATCACTTTTCATGTTATTTTAGCTATCTACTTTTTCCTTCATCCTCTACATAAAGTATTCAAAATTGTTTATTCTGAGTATCAAAGCATTTGCATAGGCAAGGACTCATAATAAAAAGATCAGGACAAGAGCACCCTATGCTTAGAAAGCTTAAAAATTGTCTCGAAGACATGCATCAGTGTTTGGGCCCTGTTCCACAGCGTAAGATCTACAAAGGCAACAAACCTGTCATTCGTGATTTCTGGCAAACAAGAACTGCAAAAATCCACCTTTTAACTAAGTCAGTAGTTCAACAAGCAGTGTAAAAGGGTGAGTTTAACAATACGCGAGGTGGAAGTTTTAAAACTCAGTTGGGTGGGAGAATACATGACATACTAGAGAATTTACTTTGGTATTCAAGATTGCAGAATCATAATCTGAGTTAGTACAACTGCTTAGTTTTAGAGTAGTTTACCTGCAAGTTATTCCCCATCCCTATGAATCCTGCTCAGCATTAGGAATTTGCTAATCCTATAATTTTGCTCCATCTTTGGTCTGGTGATCAATATGTTTGGCCTACTTTGTAAATCATTGCTACATTTTTACTTTAATTTGTTATGGAAATTTATCACGTGCTTGCTTTGTTTTACCTTATGAGTTCCTAAATCATTGTGGATAAAAATATGCTTAGTTATATCTCAAATGGTATTCCACATGGACCTAAAATCATTACAGATATTGAGGGTATTAGCTAGTAAGCCTCATGTCTCTTTAGCTTTGCCTCTCTTCATCTACTCCAGTTTGTCTTTTATTTTTTCGGTGTCCTTAACCTCATTACTGTTTGTAGGGATTGAGAAATTTACCTTGTTAGAAAGGGTAGTGGTGCCATATAAATATCTAATCATCCCTCATTTGAAATTTTCAAAAGGCAGTTGGCAAGAAAGGACACCAGAAAACAGTTGCCTCATCCTCTATATAAAGTTTTTATATAACTTATTGTTACTGGGGGAAGTCTTTTCTATGAAAGATGCTGAAGATATTCCAGAATATAAATACTGAATGATGATGACAAAAATTAGTTGATGACATTTATAAATTAATTAACAAATGTCATGTAGAACAAGATGTTGGAATTCCTATAGATAGCCCAAACTTTGTAGAGGTCTGCAGGGTTTTCTGTATCTCAAAAATCACAAAGTCTTTTAGGTCAACTGTCTTCCCACTCTGCAGGAGAAGCTGCATTGGGACTACAAATCTAATTTTCTAATTGTAGATGGAGTGAAAAAAGAGAACTATTTCCTTTTTTTTTTTTTAGTTTGTGGTTTGTTTGTTTAATATTAGAAGGTACCTCTTTTCAACTTAAAATCCTAGACAAATAAACAATAAACTGCCAAAACTCATTCCTGCCTGAAGTTGTTGTTTTACCTTGCTTTTAAAGACAACCCTGTGTATAGGACAAATTATCAGTGAACATATGCTCTGGCACAGTAGTGCTTTTGGAGACAGATGATTTTCTAGTTCCTTCATACTCTGATTTCTGTCTTTGACTGTCGTTTAATAAGACAGCCCTAAATCAGTGCTATTTCATGTGTTTTAATGTACAACATAGGGAAAAAGAATGGCTTAACTCATAAATAGAATCTTGTGCTAATACTCAAATCTATCAGTGAAAGCAACAGAGTCTGTTTCAAAGTGAGTATTCAATTTGTTCATCAAATCATATTTCAAAAAACAGCATAATTTTATCATCAGGCTCATATCACTTTATCCTCTTTACCTTTTATGGCATCACATTTAACAACAAATATTTTACACCATCATTTAACTGTGTTTTTCAGAATGTAGACTCAGATAGAAACTAATGCAAGGAAATTATTTTCCTAAGGAGTTGGATTGTTTCCTAATTGTTTTTTATATATGTATTCTCTTGCCAGAAATCGAGATTTAAAATTCCATCTTCTTCAACACTCTAATGTTGTTTGGATCTCTGAAGCATTTATATTTAATTTCACAGCAGTGTTACAATTCAAGTGGTATATTTTAATGTCTGCAGCAGCCAATTGTTGATTTATTTTCTTTCAGGCAAAATGCAAATAAACTCTTAAGAGGTTTGCTTGCAGCCCTTGTGTTTGAGTTAATACATTTGCAGTGAATAAATTAAAAGAAGTCCAAATATGACTTTTTAAGGCCCTCTTGAATTTAAAAACTCCATCGAGTTAAAAAAATAAAACATTATTCAGAACTTTTTCTATGAGAAGTAACTAGAAACAAACTCATGTTGAGCTTGGGTCATTTCCAGTATAGGTTTATGTTAACCACAAACTCCAAGGACGTGGAAATGAGCAGCTCTAGTTGAAACTCTCTCCCCGCTGGGCGCCCCCAACTCGTCAGGCCAGCCCAGTCTTGGGGGGCTTCAGAGGGGAGATGTTTCAGAAACCAGGCCAGAGATCCACAGAGGCTCAGTTTCCTTACGTTTATTCTCAGGGATGAAAGAGGAAAAAGAGGAAGAACAATGGCGGAGCTGGGTTTTGTCTGGGGTTTGGTAGGTGTGGGTTCTTGGCCCTGGGCCAATGGGATACAGAAAGGAAGGAAGGGTCAGGCTAACATAGTTACAGCTTGTGGGGGTCTCTTGGGAGGATCATACCATTCCCCAGGGAAATGTAACATCTAGTGACCCAGCACCTTTTTGAGCTTTCCCTTAGAAGGCCATTCTTGGCTGTGAAGACATTCCTGTAAACCATATTCTCCGATTACCTCAGAGCTAACTGCCCCATGGAACAGTCCAGCCAGGACAAGCAGATGCTGTCTCTGTCAGAGCATTCCGCCTTGACGCTTAAAATCTCTGAAAACCCATTCCTTCTCTTCTCCATTTGCTGTGGTCAGAGGCTGCTATGACTGAAGCACAAAAGCTTGGGGTGGTGGAGCTGTTCAGAGACAGAGGAACCAGCCTGCTCAGCACTGCCCAGCAGCAAAGAGAGGCAGTAACCAGGCTGGGTCCCCCTGGGCTCAGGAGAACATACTTCTTCGCTGTAGACTCCAGGTTCATGGTTCCCTAGACATCCAAGACTGACCTACACTGGAAGAAACCACAAAAAAAGGAAAAAAACCTAGATTTTAAGGAGTTACCACGCAGGTCAGCTTCAGGATTAGGCTACAGATTTTAAAGGTAATCAAGATGGTAATGGGCCAAGTTTAACAAGTTAGAACAATCTCTTAGGGTTAATTTCCATCAGAGATAGCAGCTAAGAAGGACATAAACATTTTTTTAAAAGCACAGATGTATGCGAAAATTTATCTTGGAGGGGTGAGAGAGCCTAAAGCAACTTTTTCAAATATCATATTTGCAAAACCAGTTATTTTTCAATCAAAAATGCTTTCCCAAATCATCAGGATTTATTAGGATGAGTTTGGTCTTTCACATAAAGCAAGGAATTGGAAGTTGGGAGGTTTGGGTTTTCTGACATATCTGTCTCTCTCCTGAGCATAGCAAGAAAATGTATCTAACTTTTAAGAATTTCAGCTCTTTTTTTCAATGGTGTCTTTTGAGGTTATTTAATTTTTATAAGATTCACTAACACCTAAGAGCAGCATGCTTCACAGAAAGATATTTTTAAAACCTAGTCAATAAATCTGAAAACTACCTGCATCAGAAATATTTCAAATATTTCTTTTTTTCTGCACTATCTTGCAGCTCTAACACAACAACAGCAAACCTACAAGAACACTTGAAGAGCAACTCTGCTCTTATTGGAATTAATTGAAAGAAGTGGGATGAAGTCTTAAAGTAACAATGCTGTAATGAGCACAAGGTACTGCAGAGACGAGCAGTTTTCAGATTTCAAATTATCTTGAATTCAACTGATCCCCAGTACATTTCTTTCTAGCTTAAAAAGCCTGTTAACTCTGTCTAAAGGGCTAAAACTGGTCTTTGGATTTGTATTTATTCAATTTGTTTTCATTTTAGACTCAGTTAATTTACGAAAAATTGTTAGTGTTTTTCCATATATTTTTCATCCAAAAGAACTCTTTCTTTTATACAAATTGCCTTCTATTTGGAAATGTAACCATCTTTATAAAAAAAGATAGATTCATGTTTCAGACATAGCCTGAAAAATTGTTCTTTCTTAGAGGAAGAAGCATAGATTATTTCTATTTCTATTTATAGAAATTCATAGATTATTTCTATTTGCATAGAAACTATGCAAATAATGAGTTGGAATTTTTTAAGTGAAAGGCATTATTATTTTGTACTACAGATTTTATAATGAAGTCAAGAACTAACTCCTCTGAAATTTATGCTAGATGGTTGTTAATTTCATAACTTCCACCTTCTATTTAACATTGAAATGTACTCTGAAAAACAAATTACACTTTGGAGTTTACTAACAGAAAGGATTATATCAAAAAAAATACAGATTTTCATATCCTTGCTGGAACAGACTAAATAAGAGTTTGTACCCGGGCAAAGGTAATTCATTTATAAGCGAATTATCAGAAATATGGATGACTGCTTCCATTTTTTTGCTTAAGTCTTCCTTTGGTCTTTATTATAAATGAGAAATTATCTTAATAACTCTTTAACAATGTTTATTTTGACAAAGGAATATGTATAGTCAAAGGACATTTCAGTAATTAGTGTTACTAAATCCTTCTTTTTCATTTTGTACATCTCAATATGCAGTATAAAAGCTGAGAATTGTTAAGTCAGGCAAAATTCAAAACAGAAAAAATGCACATTAAAACAAGTTTCACCCACAAAAAAAAATTGATGGAAGAAATATCAAGAACTGAGGAAAGGATTTTACATTTTGTTCATATTCCTTTTATCTATAAAATATTGATAGCTCAGTGCAATATAAAATATCAGTATTATAAAATACCTATCTAGTGTAGTACCTCGTCCAGTGACCTCCAATATTTCTGGATCAAGTCCCTTGGCAGCCCAGCACATCAGACTATCATATTTTTAAATTTCATCTCCAGCCTACCAAGATCAGTGATACAGGGGGAACATCTCTCTTCTGAAACAGAATACCAGTATTCAAAAGACACTAGAACTGACATTAAATGAAGAAACAGCAGCTTTGCTTCAAGCAACTTGTTATCTTTCTCTATTTGAATTACAATGCTGTAAGTAGTAAAGCTTCTGGGTAGAAAAATGGTCACAGCAAATCCAGCCTGCAAAAACTGGATTGATCACAAATTAAGAAGTAATTTAGTAAAAACTGGGAACTAACAAGAAAAACACACACATTCTGCAAACTTTCATCTGGGTTCAAAAGGAATCACATATCTGCATCACCAGAATGATCTCAGATGTCAACAGCAACCTTTTCCTTTCATCTGCCTAACTTGCAGGAGAAACGTCTCAGTTAATTTGTACTTTGATACACAGACGCTCAGAAGTCACTGAGAGTTGAGCACACATTTAGTTTTAACAAGGTAAAACTAACTCTCCTATCTCTATCCATATTCTTCCTTTTCTCCTTTCCACAGAAGAATTGTTGACAAGGATTACCTCTTCCTTAGTGTATATTGTAGTAATCATACGAAGAATTCAATCCTAACAGTAAAACTCTCAGCTTTCAAAATTTCAGCCAAAACTTCCTTCTATCCTTGTCAATCAAATGATATCACACTGTTCCCCAGTTGCTACCAGAATCCTAGACAGGTGACAGGTGTGACATTTCAATGACACGGGCGTCTTTACTTTTTTATAAGCTAATGTGAGGAAGATTTAGCTGTTGTTCAGAAGGCAGAACATCTGGTAACACAGGCCGAGTTACAAGTACTTACAGCTTTTGTCTTTCATAATCACCTTGATAATCAGATGGCTCCAATTTTGCAATTGCTTTGACATCTTTTTGTTTCAATTCTTCACCGTGAAATGCACTCCAAAGATTCCCAGTGACATGATTCACCAACATCTTGACATGATGTAACCATGATGGGTTTGCATCACTGACATCTCTAAAGGCTTGGAAGACTATTTCATCTGACATTGTAGTATCATGTCTGTGAATTCATAATGACATGCAGAAGAGAGATGGTTGTGATTAAAATTTGAAAACAAAAACAAAAACCACCAAACAAACAAAAAATCCCCCCAAAAAACCCCAAAAACAAAACAAAACAAAAAAAAAACACAGCCTGCTGGAGTGATTAAGAAATTTTCAACATTATAAAATGGAATATGGGAAAATAACAGATTTTTTTTTTTAACCTCAACTATTTCCTTTTAATTAATGCAGAAAAACCGTATCTATGCTAATGGGCTAGACTTATAAACTACACCCAAAGTATTCAACACTACAACTCCACTACATGTAGATTTTTTATCAACTTGAATTATACATGAAGATTTCCAACACTGTGGAGCTTGGTCATCTCAAAATGGGACTTCTAAAAGGCACCATTTATAAAAACATGTTGCAGATACATGAGCAGATGTGCCAGCGATGAACACACTTGAAAGATTTTATGCTGTGTGGTTTTATTTAGACTGGAGTGCCTTTCTCTTTTAATGATCTAAATTATGATTGACTATAATTATTATGATTAAATATTATGAAAGACCTGACCTGCATATGCCAGTCAAACATAGATATATGAGCTTGGGGTTGGTTGGTTGGTTTGTTTTTCTTTTAAAACGAAACTAGGGTGACACTTTTCCTCTAAGAATGACAAAGATAAAGGCCCAAATTTTTGACTCTAACTTTACTCACAAAATTCACTCAGGGTGTAGGAAAACCCTGCTAAAGCTTCCTCCTCGCTCTGAAACACATTCTGGTGGTAGCTGAGGGTGTTTTTCAGGCAAAAGCAAGGAAGTTAAAGCAGTTAACCCCACACCCTGGTGAGTTGTCTCCTTCGTGCACAAGGTGTAGGATTAATGAGATGGGGAAAAGGGGTGGTGACAGGCTCTCATCATGCACTTGATGGCTCAGCTGTGGGATGAACAGGGTCTGCTGAGCATATCCTGGACCAATTTTCAGGATCAGCCTCACCCAGTGAGATGTATGAAGGTTACTACATGAGATGCATGAATGTTACTATATTTGTGTACACAGACGTGCTTCAACACGCAAAGAGTGAGGAGGTCTCTTCAATAATCCCCAGCACAGCGCTCCAGGCATCTGGAGAACTTTTAGTCAAAAACTGGCAGCCTGAGACGTCATCTGAGCAAGAGCTCTCACTTCCTTCAGAGGGTCATAATTTCAGATGTAAGACACTAAGGCAAGACGTAAACCCTTAAGCCATTTTTTGTGGCACAAGCTCTAATTGCCTATAAATCATGCTGTGTTACCTGCTTGACACATAAAGCTTCTCTATAAATAAAAAATGCTTTAAAATCCATATTCCTGCATGGCACTGAATTGGAAATATGGCAGAGTTGTGTGTTTGTCTTAAAGCTCCAGCTTCAAAAGAAAACACTTTCTAGGGGGGCATGCTTTTTGATTGTTGGGGGGTTTTGGTGGGATCCAGGAGAGTGGTATATCAATAGTTTCCAGCCTTCTCTCCCCTCCTTGGAATTTATAGATCACAGCAATAATTTATTGTGCTGTGACTGAGAGTCCATCATGTACTGGAGATCATCTCTTCTGTGATTTGAAACCACCCACACAAGTGCTTTAGAGCTATTTCTGAGATTCTTGGAGCTGCCTTAGTGTGTGTGAATCATGAAGCCAGTGAAATTTTTATAAATGTTCACTGTTCTTAATTTTTTTAATCTTTTTTTTTAATATATCTAGAACAAGACTGTGGGTCTTTCGGGGGTACATAGAGAGGAGCACAGCTGAACCATCTGGGGCAGTGTTGCTGTCAGCTGGCACGCCAGCCCCAAGGCTCTCACACACCATCGCATCCTCCTGGGCTGTGTCAGGAGCATGATTGGTCCACATAGCTTACAGAGGAAGAGAGAATAAGGTGGATTTTAGACACACTAATGGGCCACAGAGCACAAAAAAAAAATTCTGATGTTAAGTAAAACAGGCTCAAAAGAAGAGAAGTCTGCTCCCAGAAATATTACACATTCCAGTATAGCCTGAGCATCCTGGGTGGTAAACGCACACCGCCAGTGAGCAACTTTTCTCCTTTAACATCATCGAGAATCTGGTGTCCTGAGCTAGGTCCTGAGCAGGGTTTTGCCATCACCAGATGTTCTTGGCTTGGGATAACTGACAGCAGCCAGTACCTGACATACTTTGCTGGTCCTGTAAAATAAAGAATCCAGACTGCACAGACATTACTGTTTTTAAAACAGTCTGTATGACTACTCTCCCTTATCTCTGTGCTTAACAGCACTCATGCAGTTAAGATTAGGCACAGGGATACCATCTACAAAATGCCTCATGAAATTGTGCTTGTACCTGTCTATGCAGAGAGAAAGGCAAGTGGAGGAGAAACCAGATTTTCCTTTATAAAAGGCTCTATGTTTATGCAGGAAGAGTTAAAATGAACATATCCACTGCAGTGGATTCTGCTGTTGTGGCATCTAGGGCAGCAAAAAATTTTAAAAAAAATCTATGTGTCCATGTTTCAGTCATGTGAGCCAGTGAGAGCTGTCAATGTAAAAGATGAGCCCTTCTGCTTTTCCAGGTAAGAGACCACCAAGGCATAAGAGGACTCTATATCTGGACTTTACTAGATATTTTGGCTGAAAACTTGGATTAAAACTGTGTGGACAAAACAGTTTGAATTTTAGAGACACAGGCCTGTGCCAACATGGAAAAAAGATACAGGGAAAAGTCAACAACATTTTAAAGAAGCTTGTGCAGAGCAGTGGAATACTTAATTATTTTAACAAATTAAGATTTGTAATGCATCCTCCCTTGCCTGCTTCTGTTTCACTGAAAACATTTATAAGAGGATAGAAAACAAATGTGGGCAGAGAAACCTCAAAACACAGCATTTGCTAGCACACAGGCTGTCAGAAACACACTTCTTTGATCTGGACAAAAGAAAAATGTCCACATTCAGTTCTGAAAGTGTTTTTTAGCAGCCATTATTTTAAGTATTCCTTTTGCTACAATATGAGAATCATAGCACTGAGCAGAAGGCCATCGACAGCTTTGTTATTATTAACAAAAAGTGTGACTGGCTTAAGGCTAGTTGTAATGCTAAGTATTTTTTTGTTTTTTCATAAGTAAATGGCATTCATGCAATGCAGATGAGGGTTCAAGCTACCACACTATAATATAAAGATGATGTGTAACTGCATTAGCCGCAACCAAAAAGCAATAAGTGGGGTTCTAGATTCTGCAAGGCTTCTACCAGCCTTGAAGAATTTGTCTGTAAGGATGTTGAAATCAATTTCTTTTGATAAAATAAGAAACTTGGTATAATTCTAAAAGGCACTCTAAGTCTCACTTCCAGAACTAAGTCTAATTAAAATTACCACCATAAATTAGATCCATCACCTCAAATTGAGAATTCTAATTCTAGGATCCTTGGAAAAGCGTAGAACAAAATCCTGCAACTGAACCATACAGGGACGCCCAGTAGCACTGGATACTTCCAAGGAATATTAATAGCAAGCATTTTACAATCACCTCAACAGCTGAAACTCCTTCATAAAAATTTAAGGGGCAATTTAAAATAGCAATAAAAACCACAAACAGAATTCACACATGGATTATTCACAAATAGAAAAGAATCCTCCATTAGTCAAATTAATTGTTCTTTCCAACTGCTCGCACAGCTCTCCGATATTGTTTTCTGCCATCAGTCACTCAGAGTGCACCTGTAGGCAGCCATCCTGACAGGGCTATTCTTGCTGCTCTGGTGTGGAGATGATTACCTCTTCTGGTAATCACATCCAGTAACTTGAAAAATAAAAGTAAAGTCACTTTACAATCAATCATTGTTTTAAATTTCCTTATCTTTATTACAGATTAATACTGCTGTGACCTCCCAGCATTGCTCCAAGTGAAATACAAGAAAGAAGCCTTCAGCATGAGCAGTGTTTTACTTGCATACTTGTAACTTATTTAAAAATCTGGACAGAATATTAATGTGACAAGGTAAGAAGCAGCTGAGCATGTTAAAGCGTTAATGCACCTGTCTTACTTCATAGAAGTAAAGTGACACTTTTGGATGGCTCAAGTGGGTGAATAACCCACTATGAAAGCAAAACCTTTGCTCTGCTAGTTTATGTCACAGGAGTCATAACAGGTATTAATAATTGAAGAACTCCATTTGTACAATTGTCTGATTTTTACGTGTCAAAATTTCAGCAACAATGGAATTTGAAACAATTTAAGTAATGGAGAGTTTAAAAAACACTGATACAGTTGACTGAGTACAAATCACAGAATCACAGAATGGTTTGGGTTGGGAGGGGACCTTGAAGACCTTCTGGTTCCAACCCCTTGCCATGGGCAGGGACACCTTCCACTGGACCTGGTTGTTCCATCCAACTTGGCCTTGAACATTTCCAGGGTTGGGATGTCCCCATCTTCTTTGGGCAACCTATTCCAATGCCTCCCCCTTCTCCCAGTAAAGAATTTCCTCCTAAAATCTAATTTAAATCTATCATTCTTCAGCTTATAGTCGTTATCACTTGTCCTATCACTCCATGACCTTGTGAAAAATCCCTCTCCATCTTTTTTGTGGATCCCTTTCAGGTACTGGACTGCTGCTTTTAGTCTTCCTTTGTTGCCTAAGAAACTGAGTCACTGTTTACAGTGTGTAAAGTATAATAGTGTGAAAAATCTTCACCAAACAGTTAGCATAGCTCAAATAAAACAAAATCCCTGTGTTCATGCAAATATATGTCTCAAGATTATACACACATCCTCCGGGACTAATCTTAGAATTCCCATTCATTGTTTAATATCTGCCCCACCCTCATAGCACCTTTGACAATCTGGCTGTGGCAAGGTTGCAAAAGTGCTAAAAGAGCAACTCTGTGCCACTTTAGCAAAGCCTGTGTGAAATGCATGACACTCAGTAAGTATTTTCTTCTTTTCCTTCTTAGCTGTAGATTCTGGAATCATGGTCAGTCCTCATATTTAGACCCAGTATTAGAGAACTTTTTGCAAAGTTTTGAGGAACCTTATTTTGTGCCAATAAGAACAGCGAGAAAAGCACAGACACTTTTTGTCATTCCTGTACACCATTTTCACAGAGCTGTAGCTGTTTATTTTAGTACAGTTAGGCTGGATTTACACTAAGTCACCTGAGATGACAACAGAATTGCCTAACTAGCTCGGGCTGCAGGGTACAGTTCAATTACCTGAGGTGACATTTGATCAGGACACTGGGATTAAAATATTTTTCTTTTACTTACATTATGCCATTTCCAGGGATGCCATCTATGTCTATCGCAGTAAATAAACCAAGTGCTGGTCTGCACCCGGATGAGGGCAATCATCAGTATCGACCCAGGCTGGGGAATGAGCAGAGGGAGAGCAGCCCTGCCCAGAAGGACTCAGGGGTGCTGGTGGAGGAGAGGCTGGACATGCCCTGGCCATGGGCACTCACAGCCCAGAGAGCCAAACATGTCTGGGCTGCATCCAGAGCCCCGTGGGCAGCAGGGGAGGGAGGGGATTCTGCCCCTCTGCTCCTCTCTGGTGAGACCCCACCTGCAGTGCTGCATCCAGCCCTGGGGTCCCAGCACAGCAAGGGCATGGACATGTTGGAGTGAGTCCAGAGGAGGATGATCAGAGGGATGGATCAAACCTATGAGGAACAGCTGATAGAATTGGGTTTGCTCAGTCTGGAAAAGAGGAAGTTTCAAGGTGACCTAACTGGGACCTTCCAGTACCTGAAGGGAACTTACAGGAAAGAAAAGATGATGTAGAGACAGGACAAAGGGGAATGGTTCAAGTTGAATGGTTCTAATTAGGTTTTGATTAGATAGTAGAAAAATATTCTGTATTGTGAGGGCAGTGAGACACTGGCACAGGAAGCCCAGGGAAGCTGTGGATGCCTCATTCCTGGAAGTGCACAAGGCCTTATTGGATGGAGCAACCTGGTCTAGTGGAAGGTGTCCCTGCCCATGGCTGGGGGTTGCAACTAGGCAATCTTCAAGGTTCTCTTCCAACCCAAGCTGTTCTGAAATTTAAGAATCCATTGTAGTGATTCTGGCATCCTACTATAGTCATTTGTAAGGTTAAAATCTCGGGACACTCTACCCCTGCATCTCCCAAGCAATTCCTCAGCACACCTGCAGGGTGAGAGCCCTGGGGATCCTCTCCACATACACAGCATGTGTACAGCCACCCTGGATTAGGGGCTCTGACCCCTTTAGCCCTCTAGGGACACTCCCTAGTGGGCCTACTTTGCAGCTTAGCCTTGAAGTCTCATAAATGCCTCAGTATCTCATGAGGTTCCAGGTGTATTTCACCTAAAAATAAATTATTGCAAGGAGGATGCATGCTTCATCTGGACGTAGCAGGAGGTTATCCAAAATGCTGGAGTTAAGATATATAACAGCACAGTATATTCTGATGGAAAATTGAAATGTTGAAACAACTTTTTTTAAGCCTTCCCTTAAAGTAAAGCTCCTTTCCTGGCTCAAGAAAATTGAGTAGTATTTCATGTCTGCAGTTATTTGTGATGATGAAAAGGAGCTCGTCTGCTGACAAGCTGTCCTTTACCCAAGCATTTCTCTAGGAGTGTGAGGGAAGGAAGACAGTTGAGTGTGATTTAAGTGAAAAGAATCAGGTCTCTGTCGATTCTAAAAGAAGGGTTGATTATAGAGAGTATGCATGTGTCCCCATAAATTGGTCTACCATAATTAAAAGTTGTCAAAAAATGAGCTTTACTCATCCCACCCCACAAAAATTTGACTGTTATAACACATCAAAATAGCAGTCAAAAATCCCCAAGACAGGTTATAAATTCAGCCTTCTGAGAGCTAGAATTCAATTACATTTTCTTCTGAGAATCATTTTCTTTAGTAGAATACAACACTTGTGAACCAGCACAGCAGCATTTTCAAATCAAAGGTTTCCAGCTTTCTGCTGAAAGCTGAAAGTTTCTGTTTTCAGGTGTTTCATTTTTTCACTCAGAAGTCAAAACTGTCTGTAAAAAGCACACATTTCTCACACAGAAAATAATTTTAATAAAGAAAATAGTTTCAACAGATTTCTTTGGGCCATTTCTACAATGAATTCACACTGGTTTCCCTTTAACAAAGTAACAGCATGAAACCTCAAGGTTCACGTCTAATTCTGCAGAGCAGCCTCAGCCCCACTGATTTTTTAATCACAGAGTGCACCCAACATAGCCACAATGGCCAACCTCTCATTATTCATTTAAATCAACAGTCAAAATTAAAAAAAAAAAAAAAAAAAAAAAAAAAAAAAAGAGAAAGAAAATCCTCACTTTTTTTTTCCTCTTGGTGGAGCCTTCTAACATTTGGATGCATTTGAATTATGCTGTTTTATCTCCAGTGACAAATCTGTTATACCTTGGCTGCACCAACATCTCAGGCACATGCTATTTCTTTCATTCATTTCCCTCGTGCTTTTACCTCGGTACCTAATGCGCTGTCAGAATCACAGAACCCATCCATAAGTATTATGTGATGAGCAGCTGCTGTATATGCAAGCACACAGGAGAAATGAGCTTTCATTCTTCCCTTGCAATCATTTACATAGAGAATATGATCCCATTTAAATTACTGCTTGTCATCTTGTTACATTTGATCAGCTGAAGGATCATTTTATTGAAACCGGGAGAAAGAAAGAAAAAGGGAAACTACCAGCAATTTGACACTCCTTTATACTTAAGAGTTTGAAGGTTTGTACAGTTTTATATTCAAACTGCTAGACTTTCTGATGGTTTCTCCTCTTAGAAGAGGATTCCTTTGATAGTCAGACAACTTCTATCTTATCCCTCCAGGCTAAAAATCTCTATTTTCATGACTTCCCTGAGAAAATTAGAAATTCTGTATACCACAAGATTAAGTGAAGAGGTGTTTCTTAAGCAGTTACAACCTGAAAAATGCCTTAGCTGTGGGGGAACTGACAAAAATGTGTTCTTCTGGAGGCCGGAAGAACCTACAAAGCCTGCGTTACTGACATACAGCTTCCCACTGTAAATATCTTTCACATCAAAACTGGTCATCCGATGAGTTCTCCAAGAATGTAACGTAGTGTTACACCTTCACGGGACTCATCCTAAATCACATCTCTGTCTGCATTTCTCAATACAATGGAAACCCACTTTGCATTAAAGTGACAAAAGGGTATGAATTTAAATTCTTAACACAAGGCCATTCACAGATGAAATAACTGAGCAGCACATCTTTTTCTGTACAGGTTTTACAAGGCACTCGGCTTTGGTGACTGTCGCTGCTAGGTTCCGTTCCGCGGTAGAGGGAGAGGAGAGAGAGATCAGGCAGCAGCCAGGGATTGATGCAGCAGAGAGAATTATTTTACTATTTACAGCTCTTTTACAGTCTTATTACTTCGTGGTTTAATTGGTGAAATGCTTAGCCACCCCTTTAGGGTGATTTGCTAAAATCTTACAACAATCATTGTCAATTTTTTTTTTATTTGTGCTAAAAACAGACCCAAGCAAGGTCACAGGTGTACATGCTTACAAAATATTACTGATAGCTTCTTGTGAGAACAAAAAGTCTTTCACAAGACAGAATAGAGCAAGAAAAGATTCTTGCAAGCAGCGTTTTGTATCCACAGGTGACTAATACGGAATACACACTCCCATTAAAAAAATAAATCATATTTCTAATTCATATTTTTCAGTGTCTTTAAGGTGTAAATATTGGGAGTCGGGTGGAGGTAGTTTTTTCAGTGCCATTATCATCTTGGGATCTTTCTTGGACAAATCTGTCAGAGACAGACCACTGTCCTGTGATGTGGTAGAAATAATAGAACAGGTTTTGCCTTTGCTTGACAGAACTTTGAGTCTCCCAAATAACAGCGAAGAGAAATGGGCCAAATTCTGTTTATTTGGTACCTTTAGTAGCAGAATTCAGAGGATGAGTGCAGTCACAGGATATGGCTCACAGCACTTTTCATTCTCATTCATCTGTGTGACCAAGATAAGTAGCTCTTAGCACACCAAAAAAAACCCTAAAAACCCAAACTGACACATTTTTGGTATTTTTTCTACTTGAAGAAATGCTTTTCAGCTATGACCCACATTTCTGTCCAAGAAAACTAGACAGACTACAACTCCAACAGGGTAAAATTTGCATAAAATGTAACTGCCTGAGAAATTTTTGATGAGCCAACAACTAACTTGCTGTTTGAATTAGTACTTAGAAGACAGGACAATATCTATTAGTTATGAAAATGTACACATTTTTTAAAGAATATTTCACAAATGCTGCAGTTGTTGATGCAATCTTTTTCATAATCCAAAACTGAGCATCATTTATTTGTCGCTGATTATTTTCTGATTTAAGGAAAAAGTCTCAATTTTTGTATCAGGGAGTCATTGTAATGATATGTGATCCAGCTGGCCCATCATGATACAATCAATAAGAAAAGAAAGCCCAATGAAATGAAAAATTTGAAAGTCCAACAGTATAAGAATTATTCATTGAAATTACCCAAGAAAATGCCTTAAAAATAGAAAGCCTTCAAGGAACATCACTACTGATGATTTGGTAAATTTTCTGCACATTAAACTCTATGTTTAGAAAAGAGACGAATAAACTGTGATAATGTCCTTTAGAAGAGTACCATAACCTAGAAAGCCATTTGCATGCAGGAGCCTGACAAAAGGACAAAAGAATTTTATGTTTTGCTAATTACTGTTGCATCTATTTTTTTCCATCGTGATGGTATGAGAGTTTCATATTACACTGCATTTTATTTATGCAGTTCATACCACCACCATTGTATTTTTTCAAGCATTGCAGCCTTATTTAAACTTTTTATTTCAAAAAAACTTTTATGTTGAAAAATATCACACATGCAAAAGTCCTTCATTGTCTTCACAAAAATGTCTCCTTTGATCTTCATTGAAGTAATGTAGGATCAAAAACGAGATCTATTTCTTTGTGATTTTGGGAGATAAATGGCCTTCATACAAAGCAAAATCTCTACAAGCCTGTGGCCACTAAACATTTACACTAAATCTTTAAATCAATATTACTCACAGATTAAACCCTTTGAGTTTAGGCATCAAGGCTTCTTTACAACTGCATAGAGTACGAAATGCCCTCCTACAGGGATGCTAAAACATGAGTCCTCCAAGGAGTAAACATGCATATTCCTTTACAATGCACTAGAGAAATCATTGTGTCATAATCTAAGTAAAAATATGCATAGCAGAAAGCTCCACAGATATATTTTATGAAAACAGCAGTTTTGTTTTCTCAGCTCTGCCCAACTGACATAATCTGTCTTGACAGGCAAACTAATACAGTCAACTTTAGAACAGGCTTCTCGCTAAAATTTTTTTCTGTTGCAAACAGAAAGTTACCAATATTTCATTTTCCAACACGGTTACTGTATTTGTTTTACTGGTTTTGTTATCCTCCTGGTCATCTAAAACATTTGCCATTAAAATTCATGGCCTTTCCTGCATTAACTTACATCTCATCTGAGCTGGAAGTAGGCTGCCATGACAATCACAGATGTTTTCAATAGCCATGGTATGTCACAGGAACAGCCTGTGAAGGAAAGTATATACCAGCAGCATAACACAAGACCAGCACACACATCAAATTAATTTGTGAGGAATATCATACATAGACCTGTGAGGGCAGTCATGCATCCACCATACCCTGCTCGCTGCTTCCCACAGTCCCCATCAGCCTTATTTAAGAGAGACATCTTTGATGATAATAACTGGTCTGTGTAGCACTTTTTTCAAAGTATCTCTTTCTTTCCTTAAAGCTGTAAATAAATTGGTGCAGATCTTCCTGACTGACCAGGAAAAATAGGAGGGGGATGAGCAATGTGTTTTAAAACTGCGCTCTCCACACAGTTTTTCAGGTGCTGAGGGCAGTAACAGGTTCCAATAGAGCTGCCCATCTCCCAAAGGTCCCACTTACCAGCACAGTGCCTGTGCCCAGCCCCAGCTCCTCCTGATCCTGGCAGGACTTCCTACACCAGTGCAGGACCTGACCCATCATCTTTTGCATTATCCCTGGGCTGTGCATCCCACCTGTCACCAGCCCAGCTAGTTCACCAGAGGACTTATGGCAACTGTTCTGCTCATGCTGGGGTGACCCCCAGACCTGTCTTGTCCTCCTTCAGAGCCAGCACTGATGTGTGTTTCTGCACTGTAACATTTGAGACCACTGAGAATGTTTTTTAGGACACTTTTTCCTGGCAAAGAGCAAAAATGCCACTACTTGCTGAAATGTATTGCTTTTGCTACAAAAGCACAACGGATAACAGATCCAAGGGGAAATTGCTGGTCAAAATTTCCAAAGCAGTTGCTACACTACTGTCATCCTGAATTAACGCAAGCAGAATTTGACCCAAGATTTCTGTATCTCTGACACGTGGCCAAGTCACCGATGCTTTATCTGTGCATGCATCGCCGTGGACTCACACATGCAGATTTTCCTGTTAAGGTTTATTTAACTGTAAGATGCGAGTGGAAAGCTGATTGCATGACAGAGAGAAGTTTGGTGTTTGGGGTTGATGGCTGGGACTTTCTGTGCTTTGGGTTGGCGAAGGTGGATCTGATTCTAATAAAAAAGGTAGACACTTCAAAGTTCTCTCAAGAAGGAATTGGGAAAAAGGCCTTATATCGAAGGGGTTAACCCTCGGGGAGAAGCCAGTGCCCAACTCCAATTTACCAATTTCTGCTGAGTCAGTGTGTTAACAAGAAATCTGAAGGAAAACTCAGCAGGAAATCAGTCATATTTTCAAAATGAATAATTTTAAGTCAAGCCATCCAAGATGACTATGTGAGATTAGCTCAGCTGGTTAGAGATTGGTGCTAATAAGACCAAGATCGTGCGTTCATTCCCTCTGTGGGTCATTCCCTTTGGAGTCAGTCTTGATGATCCTTGTGGGTCACTTCCAACTCAGAATATTCTGTGATTCTGTGACTTTTGTTGAAATTCAGCCATTTTCCTTCATAAGCTACAATTTTGAAAACTTGGCAAATCTGAGTCAAGACATCTTTCATTAAAAACAGTGAACATGACCCTTTGAGAAATTGTAATACTTTAAGAGAAGTGCCCTTTTTATTCACTGCCTCGTCTTTCATTTCTAGTGCTTGCCATAAAATATCTGTATGCGTCTGCAAATGTTGCTTCTAGGGAGAGTACTGTGGGGACAGCCTTTCATCTGCATGTCACGCTGTAAAATGGATGAAAGAAGAGCCAGGGCAGTGCCAAGTGGATCCTGGTTGAACCAGACAGTGATCCCCACACTGCAGCTTGAGAATTGCCATTTAAGAGTATATCCGAGCTGCATCCCTTGAAATCATAACACTATGGAAAATACTCCAGGCTCCTCCAAGACTACAAAAGTAACAAGAGGTCTATATGATCTATTTACTCTTTCATCTGATTTACAGAAATGGCTCTTGACAGGAGGCAAGTTGATAATAAAAAGCGAAGATTTACGACTCCACTTTCAAGCACATCTTTAGATGTTGTCTCTCTCTTCTCCCCTCCATTAAGTCATAGATCTAAAGACTAAAAAGGAACCGAAGAAGTGGCAAGATCTAACGTCTGTTGGACTAAATGCGTAAATTATGAAATCAAGTCTCAGATCTGGGAGATCTTAACTCAGACTACTGGTAAATCAAGAAAGTGATGAAAGCAGCATCCCCCTCTAGGAAGGGTGCTGATTTTATCTGTGACATTTCTAGCCCTCAGAAGTCTACAATATTTTTCATATAAGATCAAAGAAAATGCATTAATATTTGCATATGGTTTGCTGTAAATTTCCCCCTTCTATTAGCATGTCCCTCACTCCCCAACATCAAACGCTGGATAATACTGAAATTTTTAGTGTAAAGGAAACAAAAAACCTTCCAGTTCAGATAACTAAAATGCATATTGAAATTAATGGGAATCATTTGATTCCTTCCTGTGACAAAACAAAAATCAGACATTTTCTTGAGAAGAAGCATCTTTAATCTCCCAGGTGAAACATGAGAGAAGAGAAGTGTGATTCCATAATGAAAGTATTTTTGTTATTCTCACATTTTTCTGCATGCAATTTTTGCAGTGTTTGTTTGTTTAACTAGGGTTTGGCTTATGTAATTTGAATTCCTTCACCAAGCATTTTGCTTTTATTGTAATACAATTTTATGATAATTAAAAAGAAATTGTCATATTTAAGCAATTTCTGTGTGATTGGCATTAGAGCATTCAGGGCAAGGAATTAATGAGAGTATTGAATTAAATGTGTCAAATGCATCCTATTTTTAAAACCTTAACACAACAAGCACAGAGCACAGAAGTTATTTTGTCTGCATAAACGATGTTCAAAAGCTGAAAGCTGTTTCATTATATAGTGCTTTTTAAAATCTGAGATGGGGTTACTCTTTATTGTATCTCAGACCCATAATGAGGATTTTTATTGAGATGTTTGTACTTTTCTATTGGTTCACAGTGAAACAAAGCTGGGATGTGCCTTGCAATGATTTATGAGTGCAAGTGGCTTTGTGTAGGTGACTTCAGTTGTCTACTTCTGCTTTACAGAAATGAAGAGCTCTTCCCCAGTCTAAGCACACAGCAACCCAGTTGCATTCAAGCCCTTAGGGAGGCTGCACTAACACATGATGGCAACCTCACTTCTCTGCCCAGTCTGTTTCTTATGCAGAAAAAAAACCCCTCACAGCCCTATTCAGCAAAAGCAGAACTTTTGTCTCTCTAACCATCGACTACCAGAGTAACATTTCAAGTCATGTAGAAGTGCTGAAAACATAACACAGAGAGTCATGCACACAGGAAAACCACCGTGATTGCTCAAAGGAACCAGTACTGCAAAAATATTCCTGTTTGGTCCACAAAGGTTATTAACTTCTTATTTTAATATTGAAAGTTTTCCAAAGGGTGGGTTGCACGATTAAAACAAAATGTTATGAATTTAAATCAAACTCTTGGAGAAAAGTCAAGCTTTTTAATTTCTCAGCTACTTTCTGCCTTTCAGAATGATGATTCGTGTTAATATCTGTTTCTCCATATTGAAGATCCAGCAAGACCATCCTCAACACAGTATTCATGTGTTTCTGAAAGGTAAACCAGCTCAAACAGAAGGCAAAGTTCTCCTGACAGAAAATCTAGCCACTTCCTTCATCTTTTTATTGTAATATTGCACATCTTTCTTACTGAGATAAGAACACACCTAACATAAAGAGTTAATAATTCACAGATGTCTTCTGAGAAGATTAAGGATCAATACGTGTCAGTTCACAACCAAGAAGCAAATAGCTAATTAAGAAGTTTCCCACATTTTGAATTTTTGTCTAGCATTCCACAGCCAACTATGAATGTAACTCATTCATTATCAATTGATATCAGAAGTAAAATCGTCCAGGCTAAATTTATTGATGGAATTTCTACGCAAATAAGGAAAAAAACCCATTATATTTACCTATCATGAATGGCAGATCAGGGAAAGTTCAAGCAAAAGCTTTTCATTAAAAACAGTGTAATTTTTTTATCTCAATGCCTTTCCAAAAGTTTGGATAATAATTAATGCTGTATGACATTAAGCGCACTGGTTAAATCAAAAATCCTATTACATACTTAGGAAAAATTAGCTGTGGAATGATGTAAGACACAGCCTTCAGCTCTTAACAATCTAGGAGGAGTTTTTTTCAACCATTCAGAAAGTCCAAATTATATATATTGCTGCTAAACTTCATCCTTTTCACAAATCTCTCAAAGATTGCTCTCAAGAGACTGGTAAGGAAGCAGGGTATTGGGTTCCTTTTTTTAACGTTACAGTAGGGACATCCATAGCAAACTAAAATAGCTGGCATGACTGAATGTGAAGAAACATAATGGGAACTAATGAAGTACCACATTTTAATGTCCTTGTTTCAAATTTGTTGAGAGCAGCAAAAAAAGGGACTGTATTTCTTTTCTATATGAATGTATATAAGGGTTCAGTATAGTATTGGAATATTCCCTGTGATCTAGCCAGCAACTAATATTTGTCTTCTAAAGGCTGATAATCTGTAATTCTTTCCAAACTCTGCATTTAAGACTAACCAGGAGTCTGTCATTTTGTAGGACATCATTTCTCATCCTAAATGACTTTGGCAGACAGCTATTCTGGATGAACAGATTTAAGGACACAGCCATAAATATAAATATAAATATAAGCAAGTTACATATAAATATAAGAAAAAAGATTTTACATGTTCAAACCTATTTATAGAAAGCCATAGGAAGAAAAACATCTTTCCATCTACATTATAGGGATTTGGGCAAAGTGAGGATTAAATACATTTAACTAGATTTTAAAATTTAACTTAAAGGCAGCATGAATCAAAATATATGAATAAATAACCTTTTAAATTCTAAAAGGTCCTTTAAGGCTGCCTTCCTACTGCAGAGTCGTCAGAAGAAGGAGGCTGGGCAGGCATGCTGGCAGATGGTTTTCCTACAGAAGCGCTCTTATACAGGAGCAGTGGGTTTCCATGCCCCATGCTGCTGCAGAGCATTGTTTTCCTGGAAGGTGTTAATGGCTGCCAGCAAGGATGCCTCTGATACACGGGAAATCATGGTCTTTGCAAGCAGATGTGCATGCTAGAAGCTCTTTTTTTCAGAGGAATTAAGGTCTTTAATAGAGTAAACCAGCTGAAACAACGGAAAGCCATGTGGGGAGGCCCAGGGGATTGATTGGAAACATCGAGTCCTGTATTGACAGGAGGTAGATGTGTTGGTACACGTAGGCAGAAAACCACCAGGAAGCCAGAAAAACAGATGTAGTCTTGGCCTTGGGAATAGAAATAGACCTCCCTGGGTACAGGAGTGAAGGAAAAAAATAGGTTTGAAAGTTTGCATTAAAAAAAACATTCTTTATTATCCATTTCTGCTCTTCTTAGGATAAGAGGATACACGCAGTCCAAATGACTATGGATGCACCACAAAAACGCCTGACCACTACAAGCAGCTTCTCCTCCTCCAGAAAAAAACACTAAAGCCCAGCTAACAGTCGAAAGGAGCTGAAAACAACAGTTTACAGTGTCCAGCCCACAATAAAAGAATTTATTTCTTCAAAAGTTCAAAGGTTGGGTGAATTTCCCATTGCAAACACCAACCATAACCTCTTGCTTCAAAAGCCTAAACCACATCCTTCTCAGTAGCTGGTTCTCTCTGAATCAGCCTGTCTGTTTCCACAGTCACAAGGGCCACAATGAGGCTCCTGAGCTTGCTATGGACCCACAGGACAAGCACATCCATCCTTTTCCTGGCAAATGTCTCTACCACAGAGGCACTTTGGGATGGATGGCTGCACCCACTCCACCACCAGTCACATCTCTGGTACCCAGGAGGAACTCTGGGAACTTGGAGGAACATTCACCAGAGTCACTATAACAGCAATCTTCTCAAATGTGAAGGGTATAGGAGTTACAGCCAGCTCTGCATCCTTCAAAGCCTCCAAAACATAAAATCAAAGAATGGCCTTAAAGGGGCCTTAAAGATCATTTCATTCCCTGCCATGAGCAAGGCGTGTCTTGGCGTTGGACACTGCTAGGGATGGGCATCCACAACTTCTCTGTGCAAGAGAAATCAGCATGGGTAAGAATGCAGATACACAGCAGTTGATACCCATTACAGACCAATTAAATTCAACAAGCAGCCTCCTCTCTCAGGTATGTGAATGCACAGACAGGCTGTTGCCTCACACCACAGTATGATCTACAAACAAGGCCACTGTAGTACAGATGGGCTGCTCCTAAACCAAGTCCTCCTGAGGGCAGTGACTTAAGGGAAAGTTTGTTACATATGATTTAGATATTTGCAGCCAGGTTTATAAAAAGAAGAACTTCATAAGAAAGTGGACATCAAATATCTGAGGCACTTTTATAAACGCAAACACGGGCTGAATACTTCAGAACATAAATAAGCTGTGGCAAATCAGGCCCTTCAAATCCATGCTGCCATTGAAAACCAATGGGGCCTATTAAGGAATACATTACTACAACTTTTCCAAGTTGTTTGCTGTGCATCTAACACATTATGTCTCACTTACTGCTNGTCTCACTTACTGCTGTCACATGAAATATTAACAACAGCAACTACCAGTTAAATACTAAACATATACATTTGTGCTGCACTTATTCACACTTGACATGACCATAATATCTAATCTAATGCCAGATGATGAGCTTGATGTTCCAAAGCTTGATTTCTCCCTGGCTAAATTCACTAGGAAGAGGGAGTAGAGTAAAGAAAAAACACTGGTAAGCTTTACACTGGATGTACTGTTGACAGCCCAAGAACATGCTTA
>WEIT01021952.1:228-73874 GCA_013389985.1 Dryoscopus gambensis
AGCGTAAATAGGTGTCTGATTGGTGCTGCATGGCCATTTTAGCAACAAGTCTGTTTCCCTTTTATTATGACCACGGATGGTAGGAGAGTCTGGAGTCTGTAAGGAGTAAATAATTGTGGACCAAGCTGTAAAAATGCTGGAAATTCTGCTTGCTGGAGGTGTCAGGGTTGCGTGCTTGTCCATCATTTGCTCATCAGAAGCTTGAGAAAAGGGATCCTGCTCGTACCATTCCTCCTTGTCTCTTGGTTTGGATATGAGCTGGGAGCTCCTCAGAGATTGGAGGGTGCTGAATGGGGTTTTGCTCCAGAGGGGAATATTATGTATAAGATGTTACATGGCTGTGTTTTGCTGACCATTACTAACAGTGTCTGGACAAGTAGCATCTTCCTAAAGAATGCTGAATCTTTGGTGCCTGACTCTGCACCTGGGGGTGGGACCTTAGACAAATCTCATTTAGCAAGTCTAACCGGCTTACAGCTGATTTTCTTCTCAGACATATGGAATTAACTAAAGATAATAAGGTCCACGCCTGGCCAGTATATTGTAAGAAATGACTTTTCATATGCTGGTGTTGAGAGAAAAGAAGAAATAGTTGAGCTTGACTTTCCTTCTGCTGTTCTCCTGGTTACACCTCCATCTTCATCCTCAGTTATGACAGCAGTATGCTGTAGAGACTTAAGTCTTTTTCTGCGTTAAGAGAGTTGCCCCATGCTTAAAAGAAGGAGGTAGGGATGGGGTCCTTGCTTTCTGCTCATGATTCAGCTGCTGCTTCCTGTTAACTTTGGCAAGACACTGAATCTGTCTTTCTCTACCTTTTTGTGAAAGTAAGTTTTCTTCTCTAGCTTTGGTGAAGTCAGAGATGAGAGTCCCATGGGGACTCATAGTCCCATAAGGGTGAAACCCCTTATGCTTATGAGTACAATGAGACATAGCAAAGTTCACTAAAAGTACAAGGTGCTTTTATTCCTGCTGACATTTATCTTCTCCCTATCTTTCCCCTGTGAAGCAGTGACAATCTTAAATAGCTTTGCCCGGCTGTTGAGTTTTGTTACCCACTTTTGGCAGAAGTTAGTTCTGCAGGTAGGGTGCATGCTGATCGAAGATGATAGGTTGGAAAATGGCCCATCTGTTGGCTGTTGACTTGAAGCTGGGTAGGGCAGTCTGTACTTCTTCCTTCTCGGGCAATTCAGTGCAATTTGTCAGTGCCAACAATTTGCACTTTATAGGTGCTTCTCCCTTGCCTAGCCATTCCCAGGATTTGCAAAGCAGTAATTAGTCCTCGTTTATGCCATTGTGATGGTATTATACCCATCGTAAGATATGGTTAGTAACTCAAGCACAAAGCAGTTAAGGACATGCCCAGGGTCCTGCAGTAAAACAGTTTTAGCACCAGAGAATTCTCCTCTGTGACTGCTCAACAGCCCTTCCCAGTTGAAGGTGTTCTGTGGTACATGATACCACATTACCTCATTCTGAATTAATAGGTCCCATCAGTCTGGTCTGCAGCTTGTAAGCACATCCTTTGTTACTGTGCAGTGTAACTGTGGGATTCCTGGCAACAAGGGAGCTTTTGGCAAATCAGGTTGTATTATCGTTGTTTGTTTGCTTGTTGTTTGTTTGCTTGTTTGTTTCTCCTTGTACTTAGGGCTGTTTCTGTTAGTGTCTTTTCTAATTTTTGGCAAATCATCCCCAGTGAATCTAGATACATGAGAGGCCTTTTGCCTTCAGATCATCTTCCTTCTGTAAAGAAGGAAAGGGTTTATTTGTTTCTGTGAAACTCTTATCCTAACTGACAAGCCAGTGCTTCAGAGGAATCAGCTTTTCCATGGATATTCACTTTATATGAAAACAGGCATTCTGAAGGCCTGGGCTCTTCAATAAGACATGGTCTGATGCAAATGAAGGGATGTAAGCTATAATGGCAAGAGAGGTTCTAGTCACTGGGAAAGAGAATTTGGTGTAACTTTGCGCACGTTACTAAAAACAGAGAAGGAAGGCATTTTGTTAATAACATGTTGCAAGTCATTAGTCTTTCATTCATATAATAAAATTAAAGCTTTTCCCTTTAATAGCTGCCACTAACTGAGAGCTTTTTTTTTCAGATTGTGGAAACCTGAAATAAAATATCCTGTGACTGACAAGGTGACAACAACACCACAAGGTGGGTCTTCTGTTTTTGTTGGTCTCATATCAGTCATTCCAGGGCTCTGGAAATGATGTGCATCTTGACTTTACTGGGATGGATTGCCTAATGAATCTCTGGGATTTTTTCAAACAAACCCAAATAGTTTGACAGGACTCCTCCTATGCTTGCATGTACATGAATTATGTATTGTAATGGTGTCTTAAACAAAGAAAATACATACATTTTCTGGGCTGTATGGTGAAAGTGTTTATGGCACAGAGTTGGAAACAAGTGAAAAAAAACCCACATTGGGGTTTTTGCCAACTTTTTTGTGTAGATGTCTGTTTTCTGTAGGAAATGTCCTCTTGTCAATACGAGTTGAGCTATCCAAAAGCTGCTGCTGAGTACAAGCACTGCAAGTTGAATCTGTGACGTGGCATTTTTTTCTTCTCACACTTCAAATTTATGGTTCACGGTTAGCAAAAAAGTTCCCTGCAACATGTGCTGATTACTTGCGTGTCAGTCACCACATGCTCACCTTGTCTGAGGATTCGTTGCTTTGTTTTGTTGAAATGTTTCACTGCGGTTGTTTATGGGATATGCAAATTTGAAACACAGCCCAGATGCAAAGTCATGCTGATCCCAGGATTTCCCACTTGCACCCCTGGTATTGTCTGTTCGGAGGGGAGTTTGTGTAATGGGTGCAGACAGCTTTTAGTTATTTGAATGACTCAAGTGAAAAACAGCACAAAGAGAGCTGGTAAATACCATTTTCACTTTATGCAGTGGTTGTTGGAACAAAAATTACTTGGTCATTCTTCTTCCAAGGAAAGTTAAGTTTTCAAGCACCAGGTTTATCTGGTGACACTGCACAGTCATGATGAAGTTGGATTTTGTTCTGGGGTTTGGTTTTTTCCTTTTCTGTAGTTGGTTTTTGTCTGTCTTCTTTCAAGGGGGGAGAATGGAGTAAGAACGGGGACTTGTGTTGCCTGTGTCTGTGTGCTGGGGGCAATTCCTGGTCACAACATTGCTGCTCTTACTGCAGCCTCACATTTCTCTCTTGGAGGTCATAGTTTTGTCTGTTGTGTGAAGGCGTGAGTCGTTCTGCAGTGTGTATCCATAGCCAAAGACTGAGCAGCAGTATTTCAGTGCAGAGCAGCAATTTCTCTCCTGGGTACTTCAGAATGCGTTGCTTGTCACCAGCTCTGAAATATACTGCATTTTGGCTGTGATGGGCTGCAGTGCAGATGTAACACTTGTATTTCTCAAGATGTTTTAAAAAATTGCCGCGGTCGTGTAAGCCTCCTCTCTTGCAGTGAGAGAGACAGGTGAGATGTGAGAATTTATTGTCAAGGCTCCTGTTGACATCATTCTTGAATGGAAACTGCCAGGAGCCCTGCTTATGCTATTAATCCATACCCAGTGAGAAGGGGTCTCGCTTTGATTTCAGTGAGTACAAGATGTTTCTTTTATCTGCTCCTTGTCAGCCTCTGTATGTCATTGAACTTGAATCATTAGGCAAAAAGTTAAATATTCAGGAATAGACATGTCCTTCAAAGCTGTAATAAGGCCAAATCCAAAAACTTTAATAGGAAGGAGCGATTGAGGATCTGAGCTAAAACTGTTTAGTGGGTGCTCTTTGCAAAGAGCAACAGGTAAGTTGAGGAGAGTTCATTCTGCATTTCACTTCACTGGGGCTAGTCTGCTCTTCAGTGGTCTTTGTGGCAGGGTTTGAATGCGGTGTCCCTACCAAAGATTTATCACAGTTGATGCGTGTCACCAGGAAATTCAGAGCAGGGTGATGAACTGTCAGCTGCAAGGGGTAGGCAAATTCCTCTCTGCTCTTAGAAGTGCATAGTAATCCAATTCTTCCAGTGCCTAGAATATTGGTACTTTCAGCTGCATTTGAACTGCTCACGGTTTATCAATAGAAGCTGTGTTCTTGCATAAACAGAGAGCAAAAGACCTCCTTGTAATTAAATAATCAGTTGTCTAAATCTCATTTTATTAAGCTGAACACACAGTACAGACTAGAGGAGCGGTCCTGCACCAAGGCTGTTTAAACACATCAAACTTTTTTGGATTTTATTAGATTTTGGTCTTTTCTTTCTGTCTTCTCCATGTGAATCTAAGGCACATGGAGATCATGCTCAGCTCTTTTTTTGTCTTCATAGTCTTCCTTATAAACCTCTCTTAGGCTTGTACACAACCCATATAATGTCACAGAGAAGCTCTTTACCCATTTATTGGTCTCATTCTGTTGCATCACTTTCTGAACTGCCCCAAAGCACCTTCTTGCTCATCAGACAGCAGTCTGTCTTGCACAATGGAATGAAAGCAAGACTGTTTGTCTCAGGCTTGTCTCTGCAAGCTCAGGCGTGTATTGAACATAAATATTACCTAATTTTTCACACTTGAAGGGCAATAAAACCCAAATCCTCAAAAGAAGATATTAAATGTAAGCACAACTGTTGTGTTTTACTGAGAACCTGGAAAGAAAAAACAACAAAAAGATGGTTTTATTTCTTATCAGAATATTTCACAGGAACAACCTAAGTCTGTGTAATGGTACCAAAGCCTGTACTAATTCATGGTGAATTTCCATGTGGTATGAACAAAAAACAGAAGAGAATTTTTCAAAAGCTGGAAGACCTGCATTGCATAGCCTAGCATTAGGCCCTTGTATGTCAATACTGCTTGCAAGTGTGCTTACTCTGCTCTCCTCCTGCAGAGAGCATCTCAGGAAGCTGGGAAGGTCACGTATGATTGAGCCGTTTTCTGAAGAACCTTTGTCTTTCCACTGAATCATGAAAAAGAACATAGAATATATAGAATGAAAGAACTGAGTGAGCTGGTGTTCTTAAAAGCCCTGTAAACAGACAGCTAGCTGAACATTTGCCTTTGTTTTTAAAAGATACAAGAACTGGCATCACCACTTACACCGTGGAGTCTTTTGTACTTCCATCTTTAAATTGCTGCTCTTTTGGGCTGTTTCTCTTGTACAAACGATCTGCTGTAGCCCAGCAAATAAACAATTCTAATAGACACCTGATCTCTTGGAGAAATTTAAGTTTCATTCTACCAGGGTATACTGGTTCTCTAGTTCCCAGTGTAAGATTATGCACCTCAAGTTGTTTTGCAGATGTGCTCACATGTACACATCATTACTGCCAGGAGCAGAAAGCGTAAAGGGATTCAGCAGTTCAAATTGCTCCCACAGCAGAGGTTCCTGAGGAGAGCAGTGTCACGTGTGGTACAGAGGAGTGAGAACAGTCCACATGGTCAAACATCAGGATGTTATCCTTGGGCCCTACTTCTTTCTCTGTGACAGGTTTTCTGTATTATATTCTCCTTGTGAAAAAAGAGAAAGCCAGACCTACCTGTTGAAGGCATTGACATTACATCCAACACCCTTTGGTTTGATGGCTGCTAGATACATTAGAGAGGGAATCATGTGAGGCAGAAGCTATTTAGACTAAGCATTCACTATTTATGTTTAAGTCGTAAGCAACTTGAGCTTGCCCCAAAAAGATCCAACAGCATTCCAGTTGATTGGAAGTGCTCCTTGTCTTGTTCCAAGTTCTCTTGTAAGAAGGAGCCCTCCAGCAGGGTGTGGGGCAGAGGGAGAGAGAGTTTCTCCATGTAGCGTTCTCCTCTGGTGTTTGCCCCCAGCAGTGCTTTGCTGGGATGTGCAAGCGCTCTGTCTTGCACTCTCAGTGGGTAATCCTGTTAGCCCTGGCCAGTGGGAGGGCTGGGATCCAGCCGCTATGCTGCTAAGAAGAACACATGACCTGGGCTGCATCCAGCAGTTCAGGATGGAGGCCATTGAGCTGTGGCATTAACCAGCCCTGGCTTTGGCCTTGCAGAACTGTGTCATGCTCCCTGTATTCGTAGGTGGAAAAGCAGGAAAGATGTTGGTGTGATGTCTGCTTCCCCAGAAGCTTGTGGGTAGGATGGGGGACCAAGGGAGCCCTAAGTGCTGTATCAGGGGGGAAAAAAAGTGGGAGGTGCTGAATGAAGGTGGTGGATGTAGAATTTTTGCAGACAAACCACTTGGCACCCATATGACTCTGAACCAGATGTGCTTGTAGTATGAAAGTTTAACAGACCAGGTTTCTTATTGGCGTGGCTCTACTGAAGTCATCACAAGTATGTTGGTATTGCACAGCAGTGGAACTGGGTTGTTGGTTTAGTTCTCTTTCAGATGCATCTGGGCATTTGGGTTACATGTCCAAACTCCACTTGCTCAAATAATCTGAAGCCTGGGATTATGAATATACAGAAGTGTTAAGTGCCACTTTACTTTTCATTCTGAGATTATGTATGATGTATAAAGATTCAGGTTTCTGAGTAATAACAAATGCCTAGGTTAACATTCTACCAAACACCAGATGTGAAACCCAGAGGCTAGCAAAGTATTCAGTGAAGGAGTATCTGAGGAACCTGCTCTTACTGATGCCAGCAGCTCCTGAGTGCTAGTTAGTTAACCAAGTAAGTGTTTGTGGGTTGTTTTTTAATGACTAATTCCATTGCTAGCAGTGTCTTTGGGGGAAAAAAAAAAAAAGGAAAAATGGAAGGAACAGGTGGCACGCCACTTTTTTTAAAAAAAGGAAATGGCATATTGTAGAACTGCAAGCGTCTGCTTCTACTTAATGCTTAGTCTTCAAACACTGAGATGCCATTTATTTATGTGGAATAAATTATTATACTAGCTAGTAGGCCCTTACAATACTTTTAAACCTTATTTTATTCAGTGGGGCAAAACCACAATACTTATTACCTCTAGCATACTGTACCAGGAGGCTGGAAGGCAATAGGATAAATAGTTTTGATTAGATCCTTCTTCAGAGCCAAAAGTAGGAGTTTTACTTTTAACTTCCATGGGAGTAAGAGACAGACCTTTTTTTGTGGTGCGCAGCAGTGACATCATCTGAGACAGTCTCGATGAAGAGATGTTGTGCCCTTTAATTCTAACCTGAAAGGTTTAAATTATGCAAGACAAATCTCTTTGGAAATAGAAAACATCTTTTATGACATTATTTAGTACAGCAGGAAAAACAGATAAGCTTTCAGGTGAATGGTGGAGGCCTGGATAAAAGTTTCTATTCCTGAAAGCTTTTTTGGTGTGTGTTTTTTTCTCCCTGCCCGCCAGGTGTAGAAGATACTATCTTTATCTACATAATTTGCTTCACTTACAACCTTTGAAAATAGTGGCTGTAATGCCTTTACATCTCCAGTGTCTTTTATTATTGGTGGGGAGGGGACATTTCAGTGTGTGTAGCACTCTGAAGTAGAAGCTTTTCTATTGCTTAGATTCCCAACTCATATCCTGTTCATAGTTTTTTGTCTCCATTTCTTATGTCTTCACAGGTTTCTGGACACATTACCACTTAACAAGTGATATGTCAAAAGTCTTTCTTCCATTGAGTCACTCATGGGGTTTTTTTCTACTCATACCAGTAGCAACAGAACCAGGGTTAAAGCTATTCAGTCTGATAGGGCCATCTGAAGTGTCTCACTGAACCTCTGCCTAAAGGCAGTGGCAGATTTTCCAGTGTGGCCAGGTCTGTAAGACAAAAGGGTTGACATCCTGAGGAAAAAGAGATTACAGTCATAGGAAGAATCCATTATTTTTCTTCCAGTTCTTAAATGCTGCAGGCATAAACACGCCTCATCATCTGAAGGTAATACAATCTTTCCTTTTGTGTTGCTTCTCACCTTGGAAGCATATGGTATTAATGGGAAGCCATTCACCAAATTCTTGATTTTCAGGCTTTGAAAGGTGGACTATAGAATTCACTTCATTTGTCTGAGCAATATAAAGGCAGAAGTTACTGACTTTAAAACTTTCATGTGAAACCCAACTGGTTTTGCTTGGAACTGATTTTCCTTTCTACTATTATAATACGGTGTGTGTATATATATGTATGATTATATATAAATAAATAATGTAATATATTATCTGGTTATTTTGTTGTATGACTGAAATGTGTAACACTTTCAAGAATACACAAATCATACATCCTGTATTACATCTCTGGATATTTTTGTGTAGCTGAAATAACTTCCTCAAGTTTATAATTCCTAGGCTGTTCAGACTGGTGTTTCAAATCCTGATAAAATCAAGTCCACTGTACACTTCTAGGGGACTGGATAATGTTTTGATTCTGATCAAAAAAAGAGAAAAATACTTCCTTTAGATGTCCATGTCTCTATTGTACATATTTACCCACTCCTGGCACACGGGGCTGCTTATGCTTCACTGTGTTTCTCCATCACATAGGTTTGTAATCCAAATGCTGTAAAATGTGGTGCTTTACATTGCCAGACATTGATATAAATGCAATTTTCTCACACTTTAATGTTGTGGTTGCTTTGAGCTGAGCTTCCAAAGGTCCATATTCTGAATAAGAGTCAATGGGAATGGTATGGCTGAAAATGTGAAAACCTCAATCCTTAGATTTTAAGGGCATTCCTAGGAGAGATTTAGTTGTGGTATGGAACTGTAGGCAAGAATTCAAATGATTCATGTGCTCTTGACAGGGCTGTCTCACTCAGACTGCTCTTTCCAACTATTTTAATGAAAATCTCAGAGATAGGGGAAATTCAATGCATCACAGTGGTGCTGCATTTGAAATCCAGAGCTTTATAAGCTTCTGCTTATTATTTTTTTTTCCTTGAGGCACCTGCTGAACTAAATAATGATCTTTCTATAGAAAAGATAATGGAAATATGTGTAACACAGTTAGGAGCCAGGTGGGTGGTGAGGCCCTATGTGGTTGAATGTTTACATTTGAGAAAGGCTTTTGGACCTGGTTTGGAAAAACACCAGTCAGGGAATAGTGCCTGCACAAAAATTCTCGCTGTGGAGGTGGGATGGGAGGTGAATGTAAAGGTGCAGGAGTCACAAGTGAGTTTGAACTCATCCAAGACCGTGGGTAGAGGGAAGCCCCTGTTCTCCAGCAGTGTACAGTGTACAGTTGTGTCTTTGCTCACCTTGTGATGAGGGCGCCAAGTTTAGAAGCAGGAAAAATGCCATGTTACTCTTTTGGGCGGGTATTTTGTTCCAGAGTTGGGGCAGTGAAGGAGCCTTCTTGAGGATCCAGTCCTGAAGTACAAAGTGTCTCCATTAGGAGACTCTGTTAGTGTTTCCAGTTTGCATGTGAGGAAATGAGGAACGTTAAGATAATAATGTAATCTGCGGGCAGTAAGTAGGCAAGTCTGTGACCCAGCTGGGATCAGATTCCAATCTCCTGAGCCTCATGCAGCGCTTTGTTGTCTCTTCCATCAAAGTGCTTTTTTCTGCTGTACATCTTAATTAGCAGCTTATCCTGATGTAACAACTAAGAAATAGCTTCATAGTACAAACAATAACAATATGGGCAGATATGTGTATAAAATTGTATTTTGTTTCTAATTAGAACAGGAGTACGTGCCTCTGAGATACTTTACAGTGTGCTCAGAAGGAGAAAACGTGGACTCCAACCCATCAGTTAGGAAACTATTGCTTTGGATGAAAAGCTGATGTTTTTGTCAGGCAAATACAAAGTCAAGTTTCATATGTGAGAGCTGAGCTAGAAAGCGTGGACTTCTAAATACAATTCTGACTGATTCGGCCGGTGTTTTGTATTGACAATTACGCATTTTCATAATAAGCAAGAGCTGAAGCTAAAGATTGCTGTACTCAAGCTCTTCATGTCAGAATGCAATTGGGCATGTTGTATTTGTGTTCGAAGGCTTGAAGCATCGGGGCCAGATGCTTTTTTATCTCTGATATTGCTTAGGTCCATTGATTTCAGTAGACTTGCACCCACATGCAGTTACAGCCAGCAAAAACAGGCCCTTGAGTCTCAGAAATACACCACGAAGATACTGAACAGCATCTGTAGCATAGCACCAGGAAAACCTTTATGCCTTTCTCATTTATGACTGGTTTCAGACCCTGGCAGTAATAGTGAGCATATCGTGGAGGGTTTGCTTTCTTTTTGGTCAGGCCAGTCAAATTGTCTGGGAGTGTAATGCCGACCAAGTCTAAAAAAACCAGGTGTGGTAATGGTGGAAGGACTCAGGTTTGAGGAACCTCATCTTTGGTTCAATGCTAATGTTTGGGAAAACATCACACAGCAGCATGACTCCATGATTTCTGTTTGCTTTCCGTGGCATTAGCCTATCCCCTGTGTCAAGTTTGGCCTTCCTGATTCCATTAGAAACTATGCCAACAGGGTCTGGCATGTTTCCTCCCAGGCAGTGCTGTTGCATGCTGTGTGGGCAGCAGAAGGCCCAGACTGCCATCCCATGGCAGGCCCTTTCTGGGTGTGAAAAAAAAGTGGTTTTTATAGTGCACAGCAGAGAAGGAGGTGCTGGAGCTGTGATAATAGTTGGGGGCTGTGAGCAGGCAATTAAGTATTCCTCGGGGTCAGCATCTCTGCTTGTGATAATCAGCATTGAGGCCTGAGATCAGTGTGGCACCTGCTGATGCAGCTGCTTTTTGCCTGCTGTCAGGTGTCTCACAGTCTTATGCAAATAAACCATGTAAGAAAATGAATTACTTAAATCAGCCATTCTGGAAAGAATAGCACCAGATTCTGTACCAGCCAGCCAGACACCTGAAAGATGTCCTGTATTTACACAAATGTAGCAATTGTGTTTTTCCCAGTATCTGTGTTTTTTACATCATTTGCCTTTAATTTCTTCAAAGGCAGAGTGAGAAGTAGCATGAGTGTTGTTACTATGTCCTATAATTATATAACCAAAAGAAATAGAAAAAAGCCTTCTGGATGTCTTCTACATCCAGGGACTTATTAGGTGTCCACGTGCTGACAGAACAAGATGGGAAATTGCTCTCAGTGTTCATTTTTTAGCATGTGAGATGGAAGAATCAAGTCTCACAAAAGTACGGCAGCGCAAAAACTTGGCTTTTTTGTTTCTGCTCATCATGGGCAATTCCCTCCCTTTTTTAAAAATGGTTTTCTGATGTCTCGGTGAATAGACAAAAGTGATTCTTTTTTCACAAATGCAGTACCAGGGAGAGCACCTTACCTGTAAAGGATATTTCAGAACAAAATCTAGCACTGAGTTTGAAGTGTTTGGTCTGTTCCTACAGCACTGCTAATCATTAACTAAGGATAGAATAATTTGCAGTTCAGAGAAATGCTATTTCTATTCATACATCTATTCATGCCTAAGTTTTAATATTGCTTTCACTGTGTTCTTTGGGGCAACTGTAATAATTTGAAACAAAGAGGTTAGGGAAGTGTGTTCTGCTGCATGTCAGCTGAAGCAGCTCTGTATTTTCTTGGCTACTGCACTGATGCAAAACCGTCCATTCAGGAAGATGATAAAACCAAATGTACAAACAGAAGCAGCTTGACAGTTGTCCTGCCCAGTTCTGTGCTAGGACCTGATGGGTGAACTCAAACTGCCCGAGTGCTTGTGTTACTCTTGGCTGGAAAGGCCAGAGAGCAGTCAAAAGAGCAATGGGAGATACCCAGACCCAGCTCCTGCTGATGGGAGGACAGCACTCTGGGACCCCCGGAGTCCAACTCCTCTGTATCCTGTGGCCGCAATGAAGGCAGCAGGTGTACGGATGGGTGGGCCTTGGAGCCTGTTTGCTGAAGCAAGAAGGTTCAAATTCAGCTGAGCCATACATGGAGAGGCTTCCTAGTTGAAGGAGACTTGTGAATTTCATGGTGAATATGCCATTTAGACCCTGCAGGTTACCTGGACAAGCAGTGTGGTGGGTTATTTCTTTTGAGGAAGGGTCAAGTCTGGGGTTTTTTTATCCGGAAGTCAGGAGCAGGATGTCAGTTTCCATTATGCTGACTTCAGCCACCCTTCCTCATGTGAGTCCTCATGGATGTGGAAAGACCTGACTGGCACAAGGGGGCTGCTCTTGTGTCTGGAACCATTTCCTGTATTTCTCATTGAGAAAATGAGTTTTGAAGATGCAAGCACACTTCTTTGGGAGCAGTGTTCATAGGATGGATCTCATGGATGCTGGCCACTGATGTAGCTGGTGTAGTCTTTTTAAAACTGTAATCTCTTTAGGTAGCTAAGGAATGAAGCTGAGGCTGAAGGTTACTCAGGTCTCTTCAAGGTTATAGAGGATATTTGCAGAAGGAGCAATCTACATCTCGTTTTTAATCTTCTGAATTAGTGTCAATGCAGAGGAGAGTAGGCAAGCCTCAAACAACTTTATTGTGGTTATGAATCGTGTCTGAGCACAGCAACTATGATTTGTGGTTTCAGGGCATTTTTAAAGTGCATGACTTTGTGGATAAAACTTGCTCTTGTAAGTGGAGAAAAAAAACCAGAAGGACATTGAGATTAAGTGGAATGACTGAGACTTGGTCTAGAAGTTTTAAAAAAGCAGTGGGGTATTTTTCTGTATTAAAGGTCAATTTAGAGTCTTTGAGCAGGAAAGCCTAAGATTAGCTTTACAGGTCTGGAAATATTGCTGGCCTGTCTGCAAATCATGTGTTTCCCTCTTGCACAGAGCCCTTCGTAGCCGGTAGCAGGGGATGGCATTTTGCAGAACCTTCTATCAGTGGGCAACGTGACCCAGCCCTGCAGCCAGGTCAGTGCAGGCTGAACCCTTGCTGTAAGTTTAAGGGGGTGGTCAGTGCATTCTTCTCTGTAATGGTGAAGAGTAGACACTGCCCTGCCTCTATTAGACTGTGTCTGCCTTCATCAGGAGGCAGTATCTGCTCCCTAATTAGCTATATACAGCAGTTCAAAGTTGGAATTTGGGTATAAGTTCAGTAATGGCATGTGTGGAATCAGAAAGACATAGAGAAATGGGGTAAAAGTCTGAGTTTTGCATTTGCAGGTGCAGACATAATGAAGGGGGATGTAAACCCACAGAGTGTTTTTCATACCGACTTTCACAGGGGCAGCAGATCTCAGAAGGCTGTTACCTACCCTATGAGTCTGAAAATAGACTCTTTGGAGCAGGGGATAAGTTAAAATGATGCTGTGTTAATGAAAGCGTTTGGGACCTGGTCTGGTCACATTGCTCTGGGTCTGTTTTCCAGGCAGATTGAACAAAATATTTTAGCTGTGAAATCCTGAGAAACAGCCTGTAAAATGTCAGTGCTTGCGTTTCTAGAAAGGCTACTTTCTTCAGCTGATTGATTTCCTCTGCAAACATGCTACGTAGTTTTGAGGGTTTATGTGAGTCCAGTGTGTCTCAATACATGTGCCAGAAGACTCTGCATGGGAACTGTCACGTTCACCACTTTGACTTAAAGCTGTCTAATTCTCCTGTTTAAATCTTGCCCTCCTCTGGAGATGTTTTCTGATTTCCTCTTGATTAACAAGTATTGCTGCAGACCCTCTTCTCCACCAGTGAGCAGTGGACCAGAGTGTCTTGGTGAGCTGCTGGGAGATGGGCGCTGTTCTTGCCCCCATACACATCTTGTGTTTCAGACACACAGCCTGTATATTTTATGGGGCATTGTGTCTCTCCACAGAGCCCCTGTGATTGTGTATCTCCTCTTGGTCTTGTGTAATGTGGTTGTGCTGCATTGTGCTAGGTCATGCTTTTAAACCACAGGACTTCTGAGTGCTCACTGCAAATTGAAAAGGAAAGACTTCTTGGATTTTCAGCAGGAAAACAGTAGAAGACACGACCTTTCTTCTGCTCCTTGGGGGGGAGCAGAGATCCTTGTAGTGTTCTGCTTTGAAACAAATTGGTAAATAGCCGGGATGTTTTGATCTATAACAGGTTAGCTGCTGAGGTCTTTGTAGGCTTCCTAGATGGTGAAGGAGATGGAGTGGAAAAGATATTTCAAAGAGATAAGAACTTTGAAAGAAAATTCATGCAGAGATGTAGAAATAGCTTATTCAGGCAGGAATAACAAAATCTAGGAAAGTTAGGCCAAATGAAGCAGTGCAGATGAAAATTTTGCCTGAGTGCAGAGAACAGGCTGTAGCTATTTACCATGATGAGGTTAGATCGGGGATGGTGTAAGCTGCAGGGAGTGCAGCAGCTAGGAAATAAAAATGGCCAAAAGGTCAGTGCTCAGAGCCAGGTAAATGGGCCATGCTGTAGGACAGGGCAGGGGCAGTGCCAGAGCTCCTTGGAGATGTGAATCCAGAGGTGACGTAGTCTGGTGTTGTCCTTGACAAGGAGAACAGGGCTGACAATGCCTGGCTGCACCTTCTGTGCTGGTTTGAATTCGTAGGAATTTGCTGTGATGAAGTTAGTACACTATGGTCTGCACATAAAGAGTTGGTAAAAAACTTCAGGGTTCTCTCATGACCATTGTTTTTTACAGTTTTCATACTTTGCAGTACTCTGTAGCCGTGTATGATCCAGGAGACAACTTGTCTCCCCAGGTGAGGGGGAGTCTAGCAGACACGAGCCTTGTGCGGGTCTGGAGGAGCCCCTGACCTGCCTCTTGGTGAGCAGCGTGCAAAATTGATTTAAAGACTCTTCGGTGGAGAGAGGCACAATGTTCAGCCCCACATTTTGTAAGAGCATGTCTTTGTGTAGTGGGAACAGCATTGGTTTCAGGTATTAAATGCTACAGGTGAATAAAGGGAGAGACAGTGTCTTAAACATCTCGAACTTCAATTTCTCTTCTAGTGAAAACTTCCAGATCCCCTTTTCTGTTTGCCAGTTGTTGGAAGATGGATTTCTGTTATCAAATATGATTATGACCTGAGTTTTTTTCCTGAGCTTTCAATATCTATTTCATGATAAGTACTTGGGAAATACATAGTGCTACATGTTATGGGATACTTCTTTGAAATGTTTTTCTTTTAAAATAACAAATGGAACAAGATACTTACTAGAGCACTGTAGGGACAGTTGTTGCATAATTGTATTATGAAGGGTCTAAACTAGGCATAAAAATGACTTTAAAGCCTAAGTTCTGAATTACTGTAATTTTTGACCATTACATAATTCTAAGAGTAAGCACCAGGAGGTGACAGCACTGCCACATACCTGTACATTCAGGTAGGGAGTCCTACCAACTTACCAACACTTCCTAGACCAGATGTTTTATGTGTTACATATTTAAATGTGCAGTTTCATGTAACTTCTTCCCCAGACCAGTCCTTTATTATGGTCTAGATTTTGGCATTCATATCCATGTCTGCAGCTCAGCGAACTTCTGTAATTTAGCACTGCTGCAGGTCCCTCACTGTTGTGCTGGCTGCATGAGAGCCAAACTGCTGCAGCATCGGCTTTGCAGGACGGCAGTGGGAGTGCTAAGGGAAGAAGGTGCTGGTTAGTGTGTGTGTGGGGAGCAGAATATGGTCCTTAACAAGTACAAAAAAAAGGTGCTGGGGATGGGGGAGTTACTGAGTTCCTAGAAAAGCTGGTGAATGGCTTTACTAGGAATGATAGTTTAGAGCCATGTAATGGAAACAGTAGAACCAGCCTGAAAAATTGGCTCAGCGAAGTCATGGAAGCTCAGCAAGTAGTAGAAAAAGTCTTATGTTTTCTTGTTCTTTATATGTGTGGTATCAGGACTGATCCAAAGTTTGGTGTCCATGTGTGCGTGACCATGACTGGCTCTGAACACTGTGATGACAGAGCACAGTGTAATATCTCTGTGAATCTTGGTCCCGTGGCCAGCAGAAAGGGCAAGTGGTTTTCAGGCAGGCTATGCTCCAAGCCCCGTTCTGCTACTGATTTCCTGGGTGACCTCAAGCAATATAACAATAAGGGTAGTGATACACTTAGCATGCTGCAGAACCATGCAGCAAGTCTGCTGTCCTTATGTCTGCAGTAGTAGTGTTGCTGTTGGGAAAACTGGTTTCATAAACAAAAACAAGCTTTCAGAGAAGAGTTGGTATAATTTGAGAGAAGCCTATGGTTTACTGCCTGCAGAGCACTGAGAAGTAACTAGTAAAAGCTGCTTGAAGTCCTAGCCAGATGATACAGCCAAATTGTCATTATCATTGCACATCACAAAAGCTGTTTGGGAGAAGATTCAGTTGTTTATTCATTAATGGCTTAGACCAACAACAACACCCTGCAATAGCAGCCACATTTGTGCAAACATTTCCTCATTCTGTGATGAAAGCACTCATATTGGCAGGTTAGGAAATTTTTGTATTAAAAGGCTTTGCCTGTAGCTGTGGACCTGGTTAAGTAATATGCTCTTAAGCTCAATTAGAGTGGTACAGTGAAAATAGATGTAATACTTGTGCAAGGAAAGAGCATGTAAAGACCTGAATAAATGAGGTGTTATGAATAATGCTCCCTTATGTGAGCAGAGCCACTGAAGCCAGGGCCTCTGCACCTCTGTTTCATGGTGTTTCTGTTACTGTTTTGTTGACTTTGTTTTGATGCCTTACGTTGACTTAAACATTTTAATGTTTTTATTTTAAAACTCAATAACTGAAACTTGCTAATGCAAATGAACAAAGTGGACAAAGCATCTTCTGGAATCCTTTATGCTTTGCTGGTATGGGCTGGAAAGAGACTGCCTCTCTGTTCCCTTTCTTCCCAACCATACAAGATTGCAAGTTAGGTTGTCCTGTGATAACATGCCTTTTGGAGTGAGTGTAAAACCATCCTGTCCCTACATGATCCATGTAATATGTGGGAAAAAAATTTCTATCTAGTAACTGATGAGGCCAATTTCCTGTAAGCCAGTTCTTGTGGTCTCTGGTCTCCAGCCAGATCTATTTTTACTGCCTTTTTCTTCCTTTTTTTTTTGTTTTCCTCCCCCCTAATTTATTTTTTCTTAAAAAGAAAAAAGTATCTGGCAGTGTTACTGTCATGATTCTTATGTGCAGACAGGCTACAGTTCCAAAAGGCACCAACAAAGACCTGAAGGTAATGTGAATTCTTATCACCTTGAATAAAAGCTTTTCAGCCGCATCATGAAGTCAGCATCAGTGCATGAGAGCAGAAGAGAGTGAACATTTGCCTGTGCTGGTTATCATCGTTGAGCTAAAGCCAGGTCCAAGTAATTCGGTGTTACTGTAGCCAAAAGCATTTTGTTCCTGTCACTGCTGACAAATAGGCTGATGTCACATAAGGATGTAGGAGCATATAAGTAGTTGTAGTAGAAGGCCTGATAATTCACCTCACTAGTAAGTAAAGCCGAGGAGACTTCCACTGAGAGTGCAAGAGGAGTCCAGCACTGTCCAGTCTGGTGTTAGTGAAGGAGGTTTGAATGTATGGGTAGAGTGAGCAAATAAAATGAGATCCAAGTAAAAGTGTGGGAGGGTAGAGATGTGAGAGGGGAGTTATTTAGAACAGTCATTTTCCACTAATGTAAATGGAAATCCTGGCTGCAGCTATAGAAATGTCATGCTGCAAGTCATGTGTGTATTTAAAACCAATCTCAGTGTGTTTGAACTTTCTTTCCAAGACGTAGGAATCTGTGAATCTTTCAAAAAATGGTTAATGTCCTGCAGGAGAGTGAGCTGGAGATATGTGTCTATGATAGAAATTGGGCTTGAAGGGCATTCTGAGAGCCAGGTTCTTAGGAGTGCCAAAGGAGAAAGGCAGGGCAATGCTGTGACAAGTACTGTTTCACAGATCATAGTGTCAGCTTTGGAGCACTTTTCCCCCTCAACTTTGCAAGTCTCATTTCTGTGCTGGATCGAGAAAGCTGCGCATTCCGCAAGCAAAAACCCAAAGCATGCAATGTACCCACAGGGCAAAGGGTGGGTTTCCTAATAAAGGGACAGTGAATGTGTGTGTTGGTGCTTGCAAAGAGATGCTCTGGTTAGTATCCACAGTAAGGTATATTTAATTAGGAATATGAGTATACCTGCTTTCCCATAGGTAGTAACAGTTGGCAAAAGACATGGAGAACTTAGCCTCAGGAGTCATTTGGAATCTGAAACACAGTTTATATAAGTCAGATCTAGCAATAGTTGGATTTTCCTCCCATTCCATTCGTGTGTTGAATGGTTGTTGGTTATGTTTTAGATGTTAACCTAGGTGTTACTGTAGGATGAGCACATCTGGTTCTCTGATCTTGGAAATGGGAAGCATTTAAAAAATTGCCTTTAGGTTTTTCCTGTGGTTTCTGGATACTGATCCTTGGAGTCACTGTGACACTTGTTAGTTTTCAGTGAGCAAATGCTTTCATGTATTTTTAAGAAATATATTATATTCAGAAAATGTGCTGAAATGGCCTTTTTGTAAAATGAGATGTTGGCAAATTTTTTGCGCTACAATGGCAACAAATCACCATTGGCAGATTTGAGAGGAGATGTGACTTCTGCCCTCTTGACAAGGTGCCACTATTGCTTTGAAACATTCCTGGGGGGCGGGAAGAGTGTTTCTGGTCTTCATTGGACACAGCTGCAGTCGTCAGAGCAATAGCATTGGACTGACATTTTGTTGCAGGAAATCATCTGGTTATTACATGTTGTTCCTGGGAGTTGCAGCATTACTTCAACTGAGTACTGTTGGGTAGACTGGCAGTGATGTTTGCTGTGAGTCATCCTCACTAGTGAACCTCTTTGACAGAGAAACAATAGTTATTAGCAAGATGACATTTCTGTTCTGAATCCCTATGCCTTTTTATCTTTATTATCATCCATGAACTATTTTGCAAATTACCATTGGGCTGAAGGGCCTCATTCTCTTCACTGTAGAAACAAATATGTTGGTGTGAGTGGAAAATACCTTTAATAACAGGAAGAGCTTTCTGTTATGTTTGTGCTCCAAAGGTGTTTGCTTCTGTTGTGTTTTTATTCTGTTTTCATTTTACATTTAAATAATCATGAATGACTGGAAGACCTTGAATCAATGGTATTGGAAGTGCTGCAGGTAGACTGTTTCATGGTATTTTTGAAGTGCCAAATTGAGAACATGGACATTAAATGGTAAAGTTGATACAGTTGTCTTGGAATGCTGCTATTTCCCACCACTTTAGGAAATGATAAGGTTCTTCCCTCCAGAAAAATAATGAAGTACAGTCTTAATTTTCAAGCCCATAAATAGATTCTAGAGGGCTACGTGTATGATTAAAGTTATTCTTTTACATAAGAGCTTTTTCCTAGGCTGTGGCCTGAAGCCTGAGATATGAATGTGGCCGTTTGTTGTCTGTCTGCTTAAACATCCTTCTTGTCTTGGCTCCTGGTTGTGCAGAAGAGATGTTAGTGAACTCTGCTCCTGTCCTAGGAAGATCAGCCTCCTGTTCAGTGAAACTGCTCAGTGAATGGACCAAAATGTGCAAAAAAATGTTTAAAATTGAGATTTTAAATCTCCACATTGTCTGGAGTCCACTGTGTCTGAGGATGGGGTACAACATTGGAGGAAGCACTGGTCATTCCAGCATGGTAATGCTTACATCCCAAATACCATCTACATGGAGCATTGAGAGCATAGGAATATGCTACTTCTTAAAAAAAATGTCTCTTGTATAACCCAGATTACATCTCTCTAGAGAAAAAGCATGTTTATACTACAAGAAAAGGGAGTTTACAGCTGTTTAGCAACACATCAGATGAAAGAGACAGTTCCTTTCCAGCTGTAGCTGAAACACTGGACACTTTGGGTGGAACATGCTTGGTGTGTACACGTTCATCTGTGCAACTTTGTTTTTCCTTGCAAAGTTGAACTGCACACTAATATCCCCATCTTTGGAAACACACTGATTCCTTGTGTGACTTTAGATTGATTTGAGCTGTAGAATTCTGCCCTGCTCCCCACTCTGATTTTAAATGTTCTTGCTAAGGCAGAGGAATGAGCACTCTAGGTGAAGCATACAGGATCAGTCCAGGAGATGTCTGTGGATGCAGGTGTCGACCAGGCAGTGAAAGCAGATTCTTTAGAAACTTGAGAATTAGCAGAGGACGTAAGGAGATTTTGTGCTTCTGTGGGTGGAAATCAGTTTGTGCCAGTACTTCCAGAGCTGTCCTAGTGATGGTTTAGCTCATGAGAAAACATCAAAGGCCATGAGTAATTGCATTCTCCAAAGCTCCTTTCAAAAGCAAAAAACCATTATGAAAGTGATGCCACAAAGGCTCACCCAAATGGGTGGTTTTATCTACACAGTTTCTGGCATTTAGGCAGCTGTCCTTCCAGTTTAATGATACTGAGTCATACCTTTTGTTTCTACCCTTCAAGTCACCAAGGTATCTCTCTTGTTCTTTACTCATGCAAAGCAAGAAGGGATTCGAGACACTTTCCAGACAGAAGAGCAGGAAAGTTTGAGCAGCAAGGGGGCCACTCCAGCTCGTACTCAGTCTCAGAGCAAGGAATGCAGTGATGAGACCTGTGTGAGGAGCTGAGTTTCTCAGCAGCAATGTGAGTCACATCCCTGCTTTCCCGGCATGTGTGGGGCGTTTGGCAAAGGGGTGGCTTTGCTGGCCATTTATTTGCTGGAGACTTTCCTGCTAAAGCAGGTGCTCTACTGAGAACTTATCTCTGGATTTCTAAAAATCACAACCTGTGTCCTTTTTATTTCCTTATCTGCTATGCATCTTAGACTTTGTCTTGTATCCTTTTCCATTTTTTTCTATTTTCTTCCAGTTTCTTTTTTTCCTGATCCCTTTAATGGAAGGGGTATGTGTATTAGGGTAAGTTTTAGCAGTACTTCAGAAAACAGGTAGGTTTGCATTTGTATGGGAGACTTATATCCCCTTTTTGTGTTGTTCTTGTAGTAGGACAGCAAGTATGGTTTAATAAATAGAACATGAAACATGCATGTTTTGCTCAGCCTTTGATGACATGCTGTGTTTTATACAAGCTATGAAACTTGATAGTGCCTTTTTCATTTAGAAGACTGTGTGCACTTTCTTTCTTTGATGTAATTCAGTTGACAGCAGTAGGAGTTGTTCCTGACTTACACTAAGAGAAATGAATAGGCAGTGAAGAGCAGCACAAGTTCACACCCAGTGTGTGTTAACTCATTTGCTCATTGTCTTCTGTGTAGCAGAAAATGCTTTTAGGGTACCCATGAGGAATGTGTCCAAGTCGAGCCAAGTTTCAGATGAGGTATGAGTTTAGCTGTGCAAAGCTAGGGATTATCATATGATTTGTAATGAAGGTGAAAATCAGTGTTTTCATGTGGGAAAGGACTAGCATTCACTGACCTGACCAATTAACATGCAAGACTGTGGGTTTTTAAATTGTGTTTCTAATTAAACTGAACCAAAGGGGTTTTTTAGATGTCCTCTGGACAAAGACTTGCTGCTATGAACACATGAAACCCTGCTTGTGCACAGGGGGTGAACAAGACAAATCTCCGGAGGCCCCTGCCAACCTCAACTAGTTGGTGATTCTGTTCTGGGAGTGCACAAGGACATATGCTTTTATTGAAGTAGCTTGCTTCGTGCCTTAGTTTTCTGACTCTGTGTTTCATTTGGGACATTTCCAGTCTGTGAAATTACCTCATCTCAAATTTCTCCTTGCCTTTTCATTTCCTCTGCTGGGCCCCAATCTCAGATGTTGATGTTTCATCACTATGGTCTAGGAAACTGTTGCCTTTTTATGGTAGTTCTTGCACCTCTCTTAGCTCTGATTGATTTTGCGATGTGAAATAAGATGCAGGCTCCAGCACATCAGGCCTCACTGTGGCAGGACAGAGCTTGGCTTTATGTCTGGATCAAACCATCTGAAGTGTGGTTAGGTGGAGCCATCTTCTGCGATCTAGTGGTGGGCTGTCAGTAGCTTGCTTTACCTTTCCCATGCCAAAGCTGTCTAGATCCCATTAATAGTCTGGGCCTGTGGCTAAGATGCTGAACATTACTAATCCCTTTGTCCAGAGACCTTGGGGTGAAGCATCCTCTCAGCATCAGCTAGGGACTTATAATATGGATGATGGGTAAATCCAGTCTTGCCAGCAGGCTCTTCAATGATGGTGTAGCCATGTGCTCAGTGTCTTCTGTTCCTCTGGGACTCTGAGGACAGCTTCGTCCTGCCTCCGTGTCTTTCTGGCTCAGTTTTCTCTTCAGCCAGTGCTCTGTTGTGTCCTAGTTAGGTTTTTCTTCTGTGTACACAAAAACTGTATGGCTCTGAAAGAGAAACATCTTGCTCTCCTGTGTACAGCATTTTGAAGTTTATAAGCAGAGATGTTGCCATTGCTCATCTAGGGGAAGAAGCAGCATTGAAACTGGTGAAGTTATGGTTTAGGACTGTAATTAAACTTCCAGACGTAGGCAGTAAAAGGTTGATATACCAAAGGTTTATGCCTGGGAATTCAGAGCCTTTTTTTTTTGTTTTCTTGTTTGGCTTTTTTTTTGTTTTTGTTTTGGGGTTTTGGGTTTTTTTTTTCCTTGGTTCATTGGTTGGTTGGTTTTTTGTTTGATTTTTTTGGTTTGGTTTGGAGATTTTTGATTGCTGCTGTTTGTTTGTTTTCAAATTAAGAGTTATTTTGTTTGATGATTAGATGAATGGGACCAGAAGTAACTAAATCAGCCAGCAAACCTGCCAATGACTCTGGTGGATTTGTTGTGAAAACTGTCAAATAGTTGACACACAGCTCAAATTGTGTACAGTGCTCAATGCCAAAGTAAATCATGTAGACTATTAACCTTGGGACCTGCAGAGGGTAAAATACAGAGCCTTGCTGGTTGGAGCACCTGTAGTAGCTCAGCATGTAGAGGTATATGTGTGGAGGCTTCTAAATAAATGCCAAATGTCTTCCCAGTTGGCTGAAGGGAATGGGAGGGAGAAAGATGAGTATGTTATAACTTTAGATATGTTGCCATGGCGACATGAGCCAATAAACTAGAGCAAGCCTGGGAGTAATCTATAATTGAGAAGTATAGGAGAGGCAAAGTGGCATTACTGTTTGCAGAGATTCAGGTACATGATGGGGAACCTAACGCTACATTCATTGTGCTCAGTCCTGTCCTTGTTCTGAGGAGTACTTAAAGTTTACCTACTGCTGGTTTTCAAAGGCTCCCTCTCACTTGAAACACATACATTTGTTTCGTTTAAAAGCAAGTTGTTGACCCCTGCCAATATCTGATCCCAATTAGGGGTTTCTATGTACTGCACAAGTAGGGTATACATGCTGCATCTGGTAACCATGCTGTACAAGCAAAGCAAGTTTTGGTCTGTAGCCTCTGGAACTGGTGATTCTGTATTTCAGTTGCGCTATGGAAGTTGGATACTCCTGTAAAGACATAACAGTAAAGCCTCAAGTCAGCGATGCCACCAAGCGCATGATTTACTCTAAGTGCTTAAGTGCTCTAAGTGAGGATGGATGGCCCAAGTGCCTAAAGTTATACAGATGCTTAAATGCTTTGTAAACTCAGTGTTTAAGGACTTTATCCCAAAGGATGCTGTAGAAACTTCCACTGAAATAAGTGAGGATGAAGGAGTCCTCGTACAGTGTCAGCAGCTACAAGAATTGTATGACAGAAAGAAAGCACATTATTGCTATTACATTCTTGCATATTTTACCATGGAAAAAATAATCACAATTACTTCTGGGTTTGGTTTGGGTTTTGGGGGTTTTTGGGGGCCAGAGGGTGTGAGGTGGAATGGGGGTGTATCGTATGATAAGTATTTGGATAATTTAATCAGCATTAAAACCTATTTTAATTATAAAATGAGTATAGATGGGAAGTAGAATGGGATTCCACAGACAATCCATCCTTTTGAGGCTGTGAATAGCCCTTTTCATTTCCACATAGTTTTATAAAAAACCTTAAAATAGGAAGAAAGTATTTTCATTCAAAATCATGTTTATGATCCATCCTTTAGAACAATTTTCAAACTGATGTTAAACACATTGAAGTACTTGTCTTCTAACATTACTTACAAATGTTAATGGAATTGTGCACTTCATTTTACTTGTGTTTTAAATGTGAGAGATACTTTACAAGAAACAAAGCCTTCCTGGTATAAAATGTTGACTGTCTACCACATCTAGAGTTTTGCTCTCTAGCCCAAGTTGTTTAAAAGAATAAAAAAAAATCTGCTGCTTTCATCAGAAGCTGCAGTATTTAAAGTAGTAGTCTCTGTCTAAAGAAACGGTGTATTTACACCATGTAAATGAAGAATTTTGTTTGTTTTTCCCCTCCTTTGATATTTAATGATGACTGAGATAGCAGACTCGTTGGGACAGAGATCTTCCACTGTCTTTCAGTAATACCGGCATTTTCAGAATCTGAACTATTTTTTGCTACACAAGTTCCCGCCGAATGAAAATAGGTGCATATAGCTTCAGGCAAAATAGCATTTTTACCCCACCATGAAAGAGGTCCTGGAGTTGCTAGAAAATCTGTTTGTGATATGCTTTTACTGCTCATTTTCCACAAAAACATAAATCCTGTATAACACCTACGTATCTATACAAATAATGTTGCTGTGTGTTTGTACAGTACCTGGTACAAGGCAGACCCGTTCTCAGTTGTTTGCTAAGCACTGTTGTGAACAAAATAAGCAGTAATGAGGTTTGGCTTAATAGGTGTAATCTTTCACAGAGGGGTGCTGGGGAAAAGCCTGGTCCTGGCAAGAATAGGAGAAGTTGTAATTGTACAGGGATTATAAAGATTGTAAAATTGCAAGATGCAGTCACTTCTGCAGAGTAATTGAGTACCAGTACGAGTTTGTTTGTGGTTGTATGGCTGCGTTTTCAGTACTGCGGGTGAGACATGTAAGCTGTGCCAAGCCTTGATGTGTAGAAGGCAAATCGAGTCATTCCTCATTGAGCAAATCAGAACTCCACACTCCCTAGAAGAATATTTTGCTCATTGGTCTGACTGGTTCAACGTGAGACATTTCAGGAAAGAAAAATTTTGTGAATGAACAAAATGTTTCAGCTTCATTGCAGTTTCTCTTTGAATTGAGGGGCAGGAACGGCAAAACCCAAATAAACCCCCTAAAAAGTCAAGAAAAAGAGCTGAAGGTTTGTGGATGTTTTTGTTCTTGCACTTTCTTTTCATGTTTTTCCAGTGCAGATACTGTGTATCTGTTGAACTTGAGTATTTACCCAGGTACTTCTAAGGCTCAAAGTTATATGCAAGTGGAGGAAAAAGGTCATGCATTCTCTCTCCCTCCTGTCCACCCCTCTGTACTCTGCTCAATTATTTTCTGTGTTCATACAAATAAAACAGATAATTGTTTTCCTGCTAACCTTACTTGAAAACAGCCCTCATGAAGCTCTGTGGTGGGAAAAGGGTTGGATAGGACGCCAGTGCATTAAAGGGTTTCTCTGTCTGGCTTGGGAAGTGCCTTATGTAAGGAGCTGTTGCACCGCAGCAGAGTTGAGGGAATGGGGACACATGGTGCCTTTGAACGTGACCGTAGCTGGAATCCTGTATTGAAATCTCGCAGCGACTGTGGTACCCCTGGGAAAACAAAGTGGTGGTTCTTCCCCACCGTCCAAAGTGCATCTGTACTCTGCCAGTTTGGAGCTACGCGTTGGCGTGGCCTTGCTGCTGCCTGCTGGGGTGAAACTGGCACAGAGCTGCCCCCAGCCCTTTTACTACAGACAGGCAATGCAAGGGAGACAAGACTTGGTTATCTAGTAGCACCCCGCTGCTTGAAGAAATAGCATATATAGTGTTTTTCTGATATTCTCCTAGCTGCTTTCTCTCACCAAACAACCTGGCTAGTGCCTAGAAGATATTCATGGGATTGCTCCTGAAGTAAAACTTCCTGCAGTGTGCGTAAAGTGGTGCATTGCACATCTCAGAAAGTGGAAGTATTACCATCCAGCAGACATGCTCTGTGCTGCCCCTGGCAGCAAGATACTAGCTTGGAGGGAATGTGGCTGGACAAAATAATGGTGTATGAAATTGAAAATCACAGCAATGGAGGGGAGAAGCAGCTGTGCTGGGAGCTGCCAAAATTGCAAATAGAATTATTTGGGTGGGTTATGGAAGTTGACTAGCCAGAAGTTAGAGCTCGTTCCCCAGTTCCTTTGCTGTAGTTCAGAGATGCAGTGCATAGAGCAGTGCTACGGCTGCATAACTCTTGATTCATTGTCCTTACTGATAGAAAGTTCCTCCAACACTATCTAGATTTTTAATGCTTTAATGACCTGTTTTTCATGTCCACTGCACGTGTTCTCTGTTGTGCACAGTAATCTTGTGAATATTTGAATATGATACTTCAATCTCTGCTATCGTCTGAACTTCTGTTAATTTAGTCTTTCTGCATAGGTCTTGCTTTATTGGAGTTATTTTGTTGCAGCAAACTGGATAGCCAAAGGGAATGAGCTCCAAATAATCCTCCCAGACAAATGGCTGTTGGTCTGTGCTTCTCATGGAAGGGCTGCACTGGCCTTGACAGCTGTGCTGAGCAGAGCTGCAGCTGTGTGACACAGATGAGGAGGGGGATGCTGCTGAAGCACAGATGAAATCAAGATGTGTTTAGTAATGGTCTGAAGTCCCATCTATTTGGTTCAGTGGCTCAGCAATTGATTGCTTAAATCAGAGGGGTTTTTCTGCCCTGTCAGCTTTATTCTTGGCCACATCAAGTACTCTGAGCAAGTTGCCTTGGAGAATTCAGCCTTTGAGTGCTTCTAATTCAGAAAACGGATTTTCTAGATTGTGAATAACAGGTTTGTGTCCTTGTATTTCCCTGTGATTCTGTCAAACTGAAGTTTTTATTTTTTCAGCTTAGAGAGACAGTGAGAGGTGGAAGAGTTGAAAAAGGGAAGAACTGCATTCACTTCAGGAAGGAATGTGGTACTTTGCACTATTCCAGAGTGCTGTAGCAGTGATGATCCTGCTGCTTGTCCTGCAGCCTGGGGCAGGCTTTGGCGGGCATGGAAATGAACAAGCACTTGTTTACCATTGAGAAGCTTTTCTTTCTCTAATATGAGTACAGCCCTTCTGCAATATAGCAAACCAGCCTGGACCTGGGTATTAGGAGTTTTGCACCAGGTTGCAATCCTTTAGATATTTATGGTTTGTTTATACACATGGACATACCTCACTCTACTGGAGAGGTGCAGGAGTAGCGATTTAACAGAAAGTAGGCTGTGTGACAATGTAGCAACTACTCAAGCAAACAAGCTACTTCGCACTCTGTTGTAGTTTACCTTTTGTATGTGAATTTCACACAAAGTTCTCATGGTCCTATGCAGGGCTCTGGGGAGACAGCAGAGGGAATCACAGGACCACCTCAGTATGCTTCTTCTGATGGTGACTTATGGGTTGAAGGCTGCTGGTGCATGGTCTGTATGGCTGTGGCAGCATCACCCTGAGTTTGTGACAGACTGGGCTTTGAGAGCAAATCTTATCTTCTGCAAGTGAAAAGAAGCGTGTGTGTCCTGGCGTGAGCAAGTTGTGGGAGCAGTTGCATGCTGGTGCAGCTGAACAGCTGTCACACCTAAGTGTAAAGTGAAAAAGGCTGCTGCAACAAAGTGATTCACGTCTATTTAGCAGGTGCTCCTCAGTAATTTGGTGGGCAGCCACCAGATCGTGACCATACACGTGGAAGGGTTACTGGTCTCATCAATCACCTTGTGCTTGGCTGCTGCTCTGTTGCAGCTTCTCTTGCCTTATTTCTTATTGAAGAACTGTGTAACTGTAGTGATTTTAAGTTTTATCTTTATCCACAGGAGATAAATGTGATATGGTCAATATTATGACATCAGATTCCCTTGGTCCGTTCACTGGCTTCTCATTTGGTTTAATAATGGCTATAAATCTAACAATTCCTGCTTCCACACAGAGCATACACCTGTGTTTTCTGTCATCCATGGCTATAAGAAAACAGGTAGGTGAGGCCAAGATGTGAAAGAGCAATTGGCTGGTTATCAGAGCTGTGTTTCTGTCATGAATTTATGGTGGTGTAAGAGTGAATGACGAATTTTGTTTGGTCTGTAAAACATAGAATAGAGCCAATTTGGACATGTAGCCTTGTAAAGCATATAATGCCATTTCTAAAATAATGCTAGTTTCTTAAACACATGTGCATAACAGATGCTTCTGAAGCAGCTACTTGTACAGGGTGTTTAAGAAACTGTTTTGGGTATCTTCCTCAACAAGTTTAGTTCCTTACCCCCAAGTTATAGTGCTCTCTTCTGCCAGAGTCTTAAGTAAGGGCAGTTTTCAGTAAGATTAGTTTTGCATTCAAAGTTATGGGTATGTTGATGCTCTTCTTGAAGGAGGTTGTTTTTTTAGTAATCCAGTATGTTATGAAATACACTTTTAGACAGTGATGTAAACAGAAATTAGCCTTCAGTAGTAGTTAAAAGAGAGGTAACACATGTCTTTGCAAACTAGGGCAGGCAAAGACGAGTGAGTTAAATTGAATGTTGGCTTTTATAAAATGATGAGTGGAGAGTGCTGGTGTCTCATGCAGCCTGGGTTGAAGATAGACCGGTACAAGCAGCTGTAGAGACTCTCCATCTTTTGGGATGACGGAAGTCCTGTGCTTTGAAGCAAAGGACTTGGAGTCCTGATTTTCCACCAGGTTGAGAGTGAAGCATCCACAGTAGTTTTGTTTATCTGAATATTTGTTATGTTGATTCACAACAGTGGCATCAGGCTGTTGGATCAAAAGTTGCTTGACTCTAGACACACTTTGTACTCCCAAGAGTACAGAGGTGCTGCTTTGTATGTGATTGTGCAAATGGGAACCTGATGTGTCTGGGTGAAACATAAGTGTAGAGCTTATTTCTACCAGCAGTCAGGCTTCTGAAAAAAACTTAACTTGCAGAAATGAAGGAAGTCCTGGGGTCCGCCCACGAGAAGCATCCAACTGCTTTTCAATAACATGAATGGAGTATTTGGCATAACAGCCTGGTGTGAGGAGGCGCTGCCTCAAGGAGTGTGGTAAGTCTCTCAGCAGTGGCATAGGACTCTCTGTGGCTACAAACTCTGGAGAGAAGGAATAAAGCCAGCCGGAGTCACATGTCAGGGTTTTGAGGGTCCCTTTAGGTAAAGTTTATTTAGCTTTCCAGGAAGCTGCAGTATTTAATCTGACCTGAAGCAGCAAACAGATGGAGGGATGTATTCTGTCGGAGAAGCGAGCTGTATTTTTGGCTTTCACTTCAAGCAAGAGATTTGTAACTGGCTTGCTTAGTGTTCTATGAACTTGATGCTCTATATATTCTAAACTGAGCTTATCTTTTGTAAGCAACATAATTTTACCTATGCTTAAACTACTTCTTCACCCAAGAGTTTAAAAACAGGTTCCTTCCCAATTTGATGCCCTTTATAGACCATACATTCTGCTGCTGCAGGGAGCAAGTCATTCATGTTGACTTGACTGGGATTACTGATATCCTCCAGTGGAGCCACATATTTCATTTCACAGATGAACCTGTGTATTCTGGTTTTGTGTTTACATATCTAAAAGGTGGAATTCTTTCAGGATTCATTTCTTTATAAAGGTTTTAACTGAATGGAGGCTCTTTCCTGTTAAAATGAACTCAACTTTCACAAGTGCATATGTGTGGAAATCTCCCCTTCCCCCTGAGACCATGCCCAGTTAAGAGAAGGAGAAAAGTGAACATTCTTGGGAAGATTTGTTCTCATCATATAATAGCCTCTTATAAAATAGAAACAAAACTAAAATTGTTGCAATGCTGCTTAAGTAAATAACAGTCTAAGTTGGGGCTTGAAAATAGTTGGTTCTCCCTTTTTTTCAGGGTAAGCTATTCAGCGTTCCAAACTGGCTTGTACTGAGAGCAGACATCACCAGCAAGGTATTTCCTGTCTCCTTTTGCCAAATGCTAATAATAATAATAACAACAACAATAAAGATTTAAAAAATATACTCAGAACTAGGCCACTCATGACTTCATTTGGCAGCACAGGGCTTGCTCTACAAAGCTTCTGTCTTTATTTTTTTACTTTTATGCCTGTCAAGAGCTTCTGAATTACTTGGCCCCCTTCTCACTCCCTGTCTTCCCCCTGCTGAAGCAAAGGCATAGTGTATCACACTCTGAGCCACAGGAACATATGCGATGGGGAGCTCCAGGTGACCAGTTCAAGGGCATGGCTGTCCTGTGAGGGCAGTGCCTTGGCCACTGAGGCTGGGCTGTCTCTCCCCTTGGTCTCCATCTCAGGCATGCTGCCTCTCCTCAGCACTGCTGCTTCCTGAAGGTTTACTTTCTTACTGGTTTTTTCTGGTGTGTGATAAATGAGTGGATGATAAATGTTGGCTTTTGCAAATACGGATTCAATATTCAATATTCACTAGCAAATGTGTATTATGCGAAATAGTGTTAAAGCAAAATATGGTTAAATAGGAATTGTATTGTAATCCTGAAGTAGTGGTAATATAGAAAACGTAGTAATAAGTACATAGTAATAAATGTCTTAAGTTGATAAACCACAGAGCTGAAGAGCAAGACATGTTAAAGAGATAAAGGAGATAAGCCGTAAGCGTCCCAGGAAGCCTGTTATCTTGCAAGATTCACACCTCCCTAAAGAAACTGTGCAAAGCCCTAAGGGAGGTGTCGACCCTCAACTCTGAGAAGATCCAGGGGACTCTAACATGGGACTCTAGCAGGGGACTCTAACTTCCACCATACTGGCGGGAGAGGGCAGAGATCAAGAATGGAAGAAACTAAAGTGTACATCACTTTCTGAGCTTAATGAATATGTAACAGTTTGAGAAAGTACTTAAATCCTCAATAGAATGAACGAATTTGCACCTCTAGCAATATGCTAAGCGCCCAGCACTGTCTTTTATCTTTGTTTTACCTAATAAATGTTCACTATTACACTGCTGAAACCTCAGCCTTTGATTTCGTTTATTTCAGGTGGGTATGTCTCAACGTGGGCTTCGTTCCCAACTGAGTTTGGCCACACTGACCGTAAGAAATAGGTGCCCACTTCTTCCTGATCTCCTCTGAGGAAAGAAGAGTAGAAACCTGGTTTTTTTGTGGAGCACAGGGTCTCTATTCCTTTACATGGGTGCCTAATCCATGACAGATTCTAGTCGTGCTCTAAAATGTTTCAGATCCCTTCATCTATGGTTACATCAGGAAAAATGAAATAAAATCTCTGGTACTGAGTGGTGAAGAGGAAAGGGAGTTTGCCTGAAAAGAGTGAAAACCTGATATGCAGTAGATTCGCAACAAGAAAGCAAAGCCTTGCCAACAAATTTCAGTGTCACAGGGAAAACCATGAGAACATTTCTGAAGTTTCAGTCCTGCAGAGAGCAGCCAGGAAGGAATGAGTGGGAATTTCTTTTTCATTGAGGGCAAAAAAAATATGTGAAAGTATTTTAAGTGTGAGACTCTGAGCTGCCTCTGCTTGTGAAATGGTGGTGCCCTGAAGAGGCAGGCTTAGATTTGTGGCACAGTAAAATGAAGTAACAGTTTCATGGTAGTTGATAGTGGTTTATGAGACATCAGTTCCAGTTTCTGCTTTGTTAAACATGTTTAAAGCTGCTTCAGTGCACCCAGCTTCCCTTCCTTAACTGCTGGGAACTCTCTGAACCCCTGGCTTGTTTGTCTCCAGCCACAGCTGGAAATGCTGGGTAGGTCCCAGTGTCCCATTTTGCCTAGGCAGCACCAGTGTTTTCTGAGGTAAAATCTAATATACAAATATGAACATAATTTCTGGAATCATTTAGAAACTGTGCATCCACATGATCCTCTGTGTATGTGTGAATTGTTTTTCTTTGGCTTGTTAAATTCATTATAGAAGAAAAAGCTTCCAGTGGAGCCCTATTCTGATGAGCCCGTATGGGTTAAAAGGAAAGAAGTAGTTACTGTCCAGAAATCACTTTCTTTTGGCATGTGTTCCTCTAGTCCTTTGTGATCTCACCTGAGGGTTTTTATCTGACATTGGTTTTGGATTGAGTCTGCATTGCTGATGGTGCATTTGGCTGTAAAGATGAGGTTTAATTGATTTTCAAGGGTAGGAGAAAATGGTGTTCTTGATGACCATTGCAATTTCAGGTAATGTATGCTAACACTGATGTCCGAGCTGCTCAGAGCTAATAATAACTGGCTGATGTGACCTGACTTGGCTTTAAAATGCCTAGTAGAGCTTGCTGTGGCCTTGTAAAGAGATTTTGTATTTTTGTGTCTGTCTGCTGATGAATCTCTAGTGTACATCTCCCTAGCTTTGCATCAGGATTTAATCACAAATCAGGTTGCTCCAATTATTTCTCCTGCTAAGACTTTGACCTTGTTGTTTTGGCTCCTTAGGGTGGAGGAGCTTCCAGGAGTGGGTGAAAAAGCTGTATACTCTTACCAGTTTGTACCAGAGGACAAAAAACCCCCATATAGACCCTTCTCTGCCCATTTCCTGGGACAGCACATGATTTGTGTGTCTCCATGACATTTCTTGAAAGCTCAGGGTAATAGCCCTATGTGACTGATCAGTAAATACCGTGGTAGCTTTGACAGGGAAAACTAGGCATGTCATGGCTACTTCAGAAGGGCAGCAGCAGACTGGAAAAACTGTAGTGTGCTAACTCTTGCCTGACCTGCTATTCCTGCAAAGTTCCCACCAAGGAACTCCTAATACTGAATTTTATTTCAGAACACCAAGGGAAAATATGGAAGAGTTTGGAAATGTCACTGCTGGAAGTGGGGCTTGCCAGAACTAGTAACAGACCAAACTTGTAAGGCAAACAGTGCTGCACCATGGACTGACAATATCCCCCCATAATCTGTATTAAAAATAGATTTTGCAGGCTCCGGTTTTAGCATGATCCATTCAGTAATTCATATGGCATTCCCATATGTTAGGGTGAGAGGAAGGTGGAAATAGTGGGAGTCAGGGAAAAAGACACTGACTGATCCTTATGCCATTTCAGTTCAGTTAATTGCATGTGTTTAAAATGTTGTAACGTGAGCAGATGGGGTGTTTCACAGTTAAGTGCTCTGTGTGTGGATATACACACACACACATATATATGTATATGAAGTTCTCTAGCACTTGATTCCACAGGGCTGTGCTGAGCTTTACCAACCACGCTCGTTGGGTGTGTACGGGTGAGGATGGCATCAGTGGTGGGATGGGATGAGCAATTGATCTAATACTGGGATCCCCAAAACCACGAGTTGTGCATGTGTTCAGTGAGCAGTCCCATAGCTTGTGGTTGTGTTGCATTTGGTGACAACCTTAAGACACTCTTTCAAAGGTTGTCGTGTCTTCCTATTTGAAGCCACCCTGCTCTGAAATCAGTAAACAAATTTTTTCGGTAATCTGGACCTCAAACGTACTTAGTACTTTAATATCAGGGTAGTTTCAGTCTGGGGATAACTTCTGGAAGAAAGAGAATTGTCCCTGGAAGCAGTGGTTGTGTATCCTGCAAAGCTGCAGGAATGTGGGTTCCCTCCTCTTGCCAAGACTGCTGGAGCAGCCAGGCTGCCGAGGGCTGCGTGCCAGTAAGCACCACCCAGCTCGGGCAGCACTCCGGTTACAGCTGGGATAATGGGGGTTCTTGTGACCATGGTGAAATCCCACTTCAGTCCCAACTCTGCAGTTTCCTTGCGCCCTTTTGCTGGCAGCATCAGTGCCAAGCCTGTGATGGGTCACCAAGTCACCTGGCTGCTTTCCTCAGCTATTTTCTGATCTTGTTCACTCAGTTCTGTCCCTCTTGCCTGCCCCCCATCCTGGCCCCTTCCACACAGGTGCTTTTGGGGAAGGGGCAGCCTCCTCTCTGCACAGAGCAGCCTGCCATTCCTGTGCTCCTCAGCAGGAGTGTGGCAAACAGACTGTTTTCCTCCTTGCTGCCACAGCCCTCGAAGGGTAGAGTAAAGCAGATGGTGCCATGCTTAATGAACAGCCAGCCTGTTTGTCAGCTTGGGCTTTGCTCTGCACGTGTATCCCATGTTTGCCAACGCCAGGCTTTTTGACTGGAGCCTCTGCTCCTCCTGGGATCTCATCAGGAGGATAAGGGACCCCTCCCCTCTCTCCCCAAACTCTGGTCCCTAAGGTCAGCCTTTGCTCAGATCAGCCCTTCCCTCAGATCAGCCAGGCTTTCAGCAGGACCTGTGTGTATGGCTGGGCTTCACTTTGTGTAATGTAATTTCTCTGAATCTTCAGGTAAGACAAATCTTTTATTTAAAATCCATTTTTCTTTTCTATTTTTCTTATCTTAAAGAATTCTTTGGGGTAGTCTTTAGCTTTTAAGAGCTTGAAAACACCTGGCTGAACCCAGGAGTTTTGCTTTATTTCACTTAGACTGGTAGATTTCAGCATGAGCTGTAAGCGATTTGGACCCAGTGGCTCTTTGCTTATAGGGATTTTGTTTCATTGTGGTTTTTTGTGTGTGTTAGTTCTAGTACCAGTCCATACAGCACTTGCTCTCAATTTTCAAGCTGCATCCTCTTTGCTTTCTTTCCTGCTCTCCATGGACTGGGAGGTGTGAGGAAGGTTCTTGTGGCAGCCAAACCACTGTGCTGTCCTCAGAGGATTCCTGTGTCATGCAATACCAGCTGAAAGTGCCTCAGCAGGTCCCAGCTGAGACATCACCTCACCTGCAGCTGGCAGGCGTTGTCCATCTGTATTTACACATGTCAGCAGTAAGTTGGTACAAGTGGATGCGGGACCTTGTACTCTGGGGCTGATTTGGGACTGAGGTATCAAGCTGCTGCTGTGTAGATAAAATGGTAACAATACAATAATCTTTTGCCCTACTGTTGGTTAAGAAAGGCCAAACGTGTAGTAAAGCTGGGTTGAAGAAATACTTTCTCACCCAGCTTCTGGAAGTCAGGGCAGAGATGTGGGAGCTGGGCTGAGCTGTTGCCTCTGGTTCCAGTGAGCTACTTGGTGCCTTACAGCCCCTTTCCTCCTCCCACCCATTATTTTGTCTCATGCATTAATTTCTTAGCAGGTGCCCTCACACTGGGAGAGCTTTCAGTACTGAATAGTCTTTGTGGGCTTCCGAAGGAAAGTAAGAATAATTGACTGGGCAGTATAGGCAAGGATCAGCTGTCACTATCCTCGGTATACCCAGGGGAAATAAGGAGATTCAGTCCAGTGCTTTTCAAGAATGAAAGATTAGTTCAGGATGAGAGAATCTTTTGGTCTTTTAAAGGGGCAAAACCTTGAGCCACAGAAATTGAATAGCAACATGCAGAGTGGTAGTTGAATAAAAATAAAATGAGAGCACAAAAAAAGAGCCTTAAGCTCTTTAGTTTATCTTAGTCTCCAAGTTCTCTATCAGATGGCAAGCACCTGCTTAGTGCCTGGGTATTAGGGACATACTGTTAGAAGACTTTTTATCTTCAAGGGATACCTGCCTTTACACTCTGCCTTCTGTTCATCTGCTGATCACATATTGCAGGGTAGAAAGCATTTGCTGGTCACAGTGACTTGTTTTTCAAGTTACTGAAGTGCAAAATCATTTCTACCATGGCATTACAAAATAAAATAGTTTTCAGTTATTTCTGTCTTCCCTGTATGTTGGAGTCAGTCTGCACCAATGCATGTGTTTATACTTACTAATAAAATATAGCTTTATACAGAGAATGTTCCCACGCTTGGTTTCTCCCTTGTTCAAGGGAATGAAAAAAGACAAGGAAAAAGGCTTTAAGGTACGTTAAGAGTGGATGAAAGCCAGAGTCAGAGAATTGTTACAAATTTCAGCAAACAGGTTGAAGAACAAGGGAAAAAAGATGGAAAAAATGGAGTGTTAGCAATTGTGAGTATGTACTACACATTTATCTAATTTTAAATGTACTTACATTTGCTCCTATATTTATAGCATAGAAACATTTTGGAATTATCCTAAATCTCTCAGGAGAAGACAATGTTTTCTTACCTGAAAGCATCAGGTGTGACCCCTAGAAAGGGCCCCTAGAAGCAGAAATCAGAGGATAAGCTAAGCTCATGCCTTTTTTCTTTTTTTTTTCTTCCCAAAAAGTTTTGATGCTTCTAAATATTCACAGTGTTTAACTGTGTTTAATGATTGATAGATCCTGTCAAACTCCAGAGTAACAGTATTTTGGATTTGGGGAAAGGTGAGTGTCATTGTTCGACACTGGCCAAACACCAGGCACCCATGAAAGTCACTTACTCATCCTCCCCTGCCACAGCTGGGCAGAGGAGAGGAAAACTTAATGAAGGGTTCATGAGTTGAGATAAAGATTGGGAGAAAATACTCGAAGGGCAAAACACACTCAACTTGAAGGTACAAAGTGAATTTATTACTAACAGAGTCAGAGGGGGATAACGAGAAGTACAATAAGCCTCTAAAATACCTTTTTTCCCCCAGTGCCTCTTTCCTTCCCACCGACAGTGCAGGGAGACAGGGCATGGGGGGTTTGGTCAGTTCGTCACCCCAGGTTTTCTTCTGCTGCTCAGGGAGAGGAGTCCTTCCCCTGTGAGACCATGGGGTCCTTCCCACGGGAGACAGTTCTCCATGAACTTCTCCGGTGTGGGTCCACTCTCACAAGCAGCAGTCCTGCCAAACCTGCTGCAACGTGGATTCCTCCCACAGGTAACGGTCCTCCCAAAACTGCTGTGGCGTGGGTCACTCTTCCATGGGGTGCAGTCCTCCAAGCACAGGCTGCTGCAGCCTGGAAGCAGGGCCCTCTCTCTCCACTGGGTCTCCCACTGGAGCACAGCCTCCTCCAGGCACCCACCCGCTCCGGCATGAGCACCTCCCCCACAGGCTGTGGGTGGATCTCTGCATCCCCCATGGATCCCCATGGGCTGCAGGAGCACAGCTGCTTCACCATGGGCTGCACCACAGCCCGCAGAGGAATCTCGGCTCCCGCGCCTGGAGCTCCTCCTTCCTCTCCTTCTCCACTGACCCTGGTGTCTCCATTTTGTTTCTCTCACATGTTCTCACATCATCCTCTTCTCTGGCTAGAAGGAAAACTGTGTGGACTTAGTTTTGATTTTCTTCTTAACTATGTTATCACAGAGGTGTTACCAACCTCTCTAACTGGCCCAGCCTTGGCCAGTGGCATGTCCATCTTCAGAGGCATCAGGGATTGGCTCTGCTGGACATGGTGGAAGCTTCTAGCAGCTTCTCACAGAAGCCACCTCTGTGGCCCCCCCTCACCCCTCCCAAAAACCCCAGGCCATGCAAAACCAACACAGTAGGAAACAGCTGGTCTGTTTGGCAGTCAGTATATGGGATATGTGCAGAGATGTCTTTTTACTGATAAGATGCCCTTAAGGCTCTCCAAAGACATAAGGAAAAGAAACCTGTTTGGTCCAGCCAGCGTCTTTCACTGAACCTTGGCATATGCTCTTTAAGTGACTTGCCTCTCTAATGTTGAACCCTGCCCCCAGGAGAGACTGAAGAAGAGATTGGAGAAGAGATCTATGCATGTAAGAGTAGGGAACAGTGGCAGAGGAAAATCTGAGAAAGATGGTTTCATCAGGGCCCCCTCCTGCTGGACTAAGAGGGAGCAGCAGCTGGAAGCCAGCAAGGATCACCAGATACAGTCTATTGGGGGAATAAAAAGGGCTGGAAGAAAAGTGTGTTACCCAACACTGCAGTGGTAGAGCTCAGCACCCAGATGTAATCAGTGGAGGGTCTTTGAGAAACTCTTAGCATGAATTTTAATAGAGCTCTTACAGCTTAACAGATGACATCTTGTAGCAAAGAATTGAAATATCCTGGAGTAATATCACAAGTTAATAAAGGATCAGGCAGCTTTAACAGATGTGAATTTTCTGACTCTTGATCTGCAGCCCTCTGCAGCAGATATAGGTTTTGTCACCAGCTGGTGAAAGCTGGTTATTTTGGCATAGCCCTCTGTATTTTTATTAGTAAAGCTGTTCATGAGTTATTAATGATATTTCATGGTTCCTTTTATTAAGAAGGGCAATAAATATTTCTTTCTCTGTTCTTCAAAATTTAGTCTCTGAATATGAAAGAATAAGAGATTAAGTCAAAGAGAGGATTGGTAGTTTCCAAATCAACATGCAGTCTCTTATAAATGTCACATATGCAATGAATGGAGTATAAATTCTATAATGGAAACCTATTCCTTTTTGACTCATCTCTTGTCCTGTGAAAGCTCTGTCAGGCAGAAGATTTATATCTGAGTGTAAGCAATGAAATGTTGAAGAATGATGTTGCCAGTTGCAAGTTCTGAGGCTTGTTGTTTGCGTTGACCAGAAAGCAAAAATGGTTAATGAAAGTAGTACAAAAATTTAGGAAATTGCAACTTCTGCTGTTAAGAGAGTTGCATCCCGAGTTTGTGGTATTTGGGTTGGTTTGGGGTTTGCTTTATAATCTGAAGTCAGTTTGTAGGAGGTAAGTGTGTGTCTTTGGGAGAGACTTGCTGTACTGAGGTGGGTGGGAGGAATGGTCCTTGGAGCTTCCATTCTTCTCACGAGAATGCTGCTGAGCCACAGGCAAAGTGCAAGTTCTGCAAAGGGAGAATCCCAGGGAGACTCAGGAAAATAACATAGTGCCCAACATCCAGGGTTTACAAGGGTGAGACTAACACTTTATGAGGAAAACGTCTCTAACAAGATCCCCAGCAGCTAAAAAATAATACAAAACCCCCCCACTTTCTTCATAAACTAGATTCTGTTTGTTGGGCTTTTGTGGCTGCATGAGTGTATCTGCAGACAAAATACAGCCAAGAACGGGATCTGCGGGAGCCATTCTGCCGCACTCACCTGGGCATGTGGCTGTTACAGCTCCAGCCATCCTGCTCACGGCAATGCGGATATTCAGGGGATGGCAGAAGATTACTTTAGCAAAGCCAGCAGACCAGAAAGTCTTTGTGTGGAGCTGGGAAGAAGTCCCACTATGGTGTGTTGCAGGAGGACACCCTCCTGTTCATGACTTCTGTTGAGGTGGGGCTTCAGACAGGTTGAGCCATGCTTTGTTGGGTTTTCTGTCATACCTTCTTGCAGAGCAGTGGGTTGGTTGCTTCTCATTGACTTAGCTGTGGTGAGTGATGATGTTACAGTGTAAATCTGAAAATGCCTTTGTGGTTTGCCCTGCCACAAGCCCCCACACTGGGACTTGGGAAGGTTTGCAAGGATAGCTTTTAGGGGATCAGTAGTTAATTTGGAGTTGGTTACCCTGATACTGTGAGCTTTTAGTTCATGGTACGACCCTAGTAGTGCTTTCTGTAAATGACGCAGAGTTGTGCATTGGTTTTATGGGGTTTTTCGTTGTTTGGTTTGGGTTTTTGTCCTTTTTTGTTTCTTTGTTTTTGACTTTTCCTCCTCTTAAGAAGTCTGATCTCTTCCTGTTTCTGAAATTGTAGCTTTTTATTTTTTGTGAGGAAAACAATGCATTTCAGTCTTACTGAATTTCATTGATATCTTTGCCCTCAAATATGGCAGCAAGCCAGTGAAATTAATGTACTCTTTGTCTCTTAGCACAGTTTGTTTGCTCAGAAACTGTCTTGTGCAAAACTCCAGGCCTTGAACTAGGGGCTGACATGAGTGTGCCTGACTCCACTGCTGATGGGCCTTTAAAAGGTGTCAGTGGAAATTTCTCTGTACAAGATTCAGCTCCTAGGAAGGCTGTGTTTTGCTACTGATGTTGGTCCTGTCTTGGTCTGCAGGGCTAGCTTCCAAAAGCAGTGAAAGCTCAAGTTCCCATCAACTATGTGCAGAGAATCATCAGTTAAGAAAGGCACAGATAACTGGATGCTTGTTAATATTCATCCTTAAATGATTTATGAGGCTAAAAAGAATAAACAAGTGACACTTTATATTTTGTTACAGCAGTCTCCTATCCTTGTTTAGCATTGTTAGTGGAGAGTTTGTGTCCAGAAGGGTGTTCGGTGACACCATCAGCTGAATAAGGTCTTTCAGATGCATCTGTCTGCATTAGTAATGAGAATGCTTGCTCTTGTCTTACAAAGGAACCATTTCTTTTAAATATAACCCCCTCCTTCCCAGTCCCTCCACAAATGATACCATCATCAGAATTCTCATTACAGCAGTCTTTCATCCCTTTAACGTTGGATGAAAATCTCTTTGTCTTCAAGTTCCTTCAATTATTAATGATTTAGTTGTATTCTTTTTGCCAATTGGTGCAGAGAGAACCCTGGAGCAAATGTGTATTAGTTATTCCATTTATTCTCTCCTCTTCATTCCTTCTGTGGTCCTTCTTAATAGTGCTACTCTCCTGGTTTCTCACTCACAGGTTCTGCATCACTGCTTGGGGGTTTTTTTGTCAAATCTAGGAGCCATTGTGCCCCAAAGACTAACTTTATTTTTGAAACCTTGTAAAATGAGGCAAGGAGCCTTCTTGCAAATTCTGGGAACATCTGCTGGGAACATTTTTCAGTCTCTACTGTGGTAATAAGTGGTCAGACAATTATCTGAACCAGTTGCATCCTATGGACCGGGTCGAAGTCTGGGGAATGGCAGGTCACAGACCCAGTAAAACTGTTGGCTCCAGATTCTAAAGTACAATCTCAGTTGCATTGTGGAGAGGCAGGGGCCAGCCTTGGTGCCCTCTCCACCCCGCTGAGGTCTTCCAGCAGCAAAGAGGGGAGGAGTAAGTGGGATTCACATGGAAGAGCTACAGGCCTTGTCCTCTGAGAGGCTGAGTTGATGCAGTGGGAACCCTATAGGAGCTCTCTTTGGCTTTCCTTTTCCAGCCCTAGTGTCCCTGAAGCTGTAGGCTTTGCAGGTTTCTGCACCTTAATGGCAGATTGGGGCTGAGGTTCCTGGCACTCCAGCTGGCCCAGATTAGAAAAGTGTGGAGGGAGCAATGTACCAGCAATTCTCATGAGGCTTGGGAAGGATGGGGAGTCCTGTGGCCAGGTGAGTTTTGCTGGAGGCTGTACCAGTTGCCCAGTTAGAGAAACTAGATGCCTGCAGGACAACAGGATCCTTATTCTCTTCAAGGAGGATGCCAGCATATCTAGGCTCTGCTCTTGGTGCTCTTTATATAAAAATAAATGCATAAATAAATAGTTTAACTTTCCTCAGTAGGAGGGGTTTTAATTACTGCACACACCACACACATACACACAAATTTGCTTTTAATTAGCCCAGTGAATTACTCTTTTATTCCCCCCTCCTTGATCCCCCTTACCCATCCCCCCCATTGATTTAGAATGTAATTGCTTTCTTGCTTTATCTTCAAAAATTATATTATCTGAAAGATTTTTATTACTGTTTGGGTTTTCTGTACTTTAGAGAAACCTATCTGAAAACATGTGCTTTACAAGGAAAGATTAGAAGAATGTTTTCCCAAACTCCTTTTTGCTTATCTGGACTCTCCCCAGTTTGCCAGTATCTATCTTAACTGTGCAAACCCCACATTTTGGCATTTCTCCAGCTGAGACACCACCACCACCAAAGAAAATGGAATAATTATCCTAGTGTTTTAGGGATAGCATCCCCATTAGGATAAATAAAACTGTGATTTGTCTTTCTTTGCCCACAGTGAGCCTTTTCCTGTCAAACTGCTGCTGAGCTGCTTACTCCTGGTTTGTCTAAGTGTATGTTTGAGGGCTTGTCTCTCAATATGCTCATCAGTCCTTATTTTTTCCCCTTGGTTTCCTGCTTTTAGATCTGGGAGCTGCTGTGCAGTATGCTGCAATGATCTTGGTTTTGGAAGATGCTTTCCTGTGACAAATTCATCCTAACTTGGGGTGAAACCCAAATTTTATAAATGCAATATCAGGAGGGGTGAGATGAGTTCATTGGCATTGGTTACTGACAAACTGATATTGCCAGAAGTATTTTTTAAGTTGTGCTCTTGCCCTGTACCTATTTAGGTACTTGTAAACTACTTGGTTGTTAATTTTTCCAAAATCTTTGCCAAGATGGCATTTAACTGATTGGTTTGTAGTTTTCCACAGCTTCCTTTCAAGAGACCTCTTAAGAGAGAGTGTGGTGTTTGGGAAGATGTTTATGAAGATAAAGCAGACTTTTGTCTGGTTTGTTCTGAAGTCTTAAATACTCTTCTGGAGTCATGGAGGATCCACACAACTTTCTAAGCTGCATCTGCTTTGTTTTGAGTGTTTGTTAAGTTGCTCTTTCCTATTCTAACCTGAAGTTCTGCTTCTTTTAAAAACAATCATATGCAGTATTTCCTTGCTGTTGGTCTTGTGAAAATTGAACAATGTTGAGTATGTTGAGTCATAGCCTTCTGTGCATCATCTTTGTTATGCCTCTCTGCTGAACCATGACTTGTCATGTCTGCTTTTCAGATCATATTGATTCTTCTTTTGTTGCCTTTTATGTTCCTGGCTAATCATAATTCAGTTTGTTCCTTAGCTTCTCTGATTATATTCCCATGGTTTTACTTTTCCTTATTTATATGGGATTTGTCTCTTGTTTTCTGCCTGATTTTTATTTGAATATTCAGGCTCTTAAAAAGCTTAGCATATTCTTCCTAGGTACTTTTAGAGTTTGTTGTTAAAGCTGCTAAACTCTCTTAATTCTGCCTTTCCTTTCTGGTTATGTGTATCTCTAGAACCTTGCATAGAGCATAAACCCTCATCTTTTGAGCTGTACACGCTTCTGTTGCCTGCCAAACTAAATGGAAGTCTTCCAAAGAAACTCAGGTAGGATGGTAGAGGAGCCAAGCAACTGGCATCTCCTCTCTCCATCCTCTCCTCTGCCTTTCCCCCTTTTAAATCCAGATCATATTCTCCTTGGTGCCCTAGAGCTGCTGTGGGATCGCTTCTCTGCTAGACAGTACCATCCTTTGAAAGCAGTGTAAACCAGTGTCTGGATGGCTTACAGTAGCAAGAATTCTGGTGGCAGTCATTGAAGCAGCAGGAGAAGTTTCCTGATTTACTGGCAGTACTGCCATTTGGGCCTGTCATCTAAAATGCCATTGATCAAAGTATTACTTCATCTAAAAGAAGGTCACGTCCCTTGAGGTATGTGAGATAAGTCCCAAGGTCCTTCATTTATCCAAAAATCCCTTTTGTCTAGTGACTTTCATGTTTTCCACCCAATTCTGATAAACCAGATTTGACTGTAATCACATTACACTTCCCAAAAGTCTCCCTGGTGATGGTGATTGGATGTGGCACCCTTGGCCTTGTATCCTGAGCTCATGGACAGTGTGAGTGCTGCAAAACAGCTGCTGCCCTTCACCCTTGGCGCAACTACCTGGTTCAGATGAGGGAAGTAATTTACATGTACAAACAGGTTAAAAATAATTGTGGACAGAACTGTGAGACCAGGGTGAATGAAGGCTATGTTTAAGTTATCTAATGCAAGTCTCCAGTCATTAAACCCATTTTAGTCTTGATGTGGTAAGTGCTGTGGATTCAGTGGAGCAGTGGCTGACTTAAATGTGTGTACGCAAAGAGGGAATTGGGATCATTGTGTTAACCACAGGAAATCTGCTTTTATGGTGATGAAAACAAGAATCAATCATAAGTAGCTAATGAATTAGCCTACAATATCTGCTATGTTCCTTTCACAGTAAATGTGATAGTCATAATCCATTACAAAACCCTTGCAAGGGGGTCCTCTGCAAAGACAGTATCTGTAGCATGCAGTGCACACTGCCAGCCCTCCTTACCTTTATCTGAAATGCTACAGGAGTGTGCATAAATACAAATATCTGATCCAGGTGCACTCAAGTCAAGGAAGGGCTTCTGGTGGTTGTAGCAGGGCTTTGCCTTAGAGGTCAGAGTGGTTTTGACTGTGGTTGGTTTTACTGGAAATCTGCTGTCTGTGGAGGGCAGGTATTGGACACTCAGCTGCATGCGGAGGACCTGGCTGCCCATGTTCAGAGGGGATAAGCTATTGCATCATTCTGGCAGTGCCACGTCTGAGCCCATGTGGGTCAGGCTGACAGCCAGCAGTGTTCTCATAAGCGTGCTTTTGTTGTCTTTCCTCTGAGGCGAGGACAGAGCTGCTTCCCCTCCGCACGGCTCAGCTGCCGGGAGCTCTTCCGTGGGTTTCTGCCTCATTGCCTTCCTTACATAAAGTGTTGCTAAGTGAGAAGCTGTTGAAACCAATTGTGCTACATGTTACTACATGTTACTGCAATTTATGTTGCCTCTCTGGTTGGTTTTTCTGTCGAGGAACAGCAATTAGCTGAGCTAACCAAATTAAAAAAAAAAATCTTGAAGGAAAGTATGCACATAGGAGAAAATAATCACCTGGAAGGCACCTGCTTTTAGGAAGGCAGTACTTAGCTGCTAGAGAACATATTTCTGAGAGAAGATTCATCTTTAAGTTAAGGAGCAAATATCTTTTCAGTGAAAGGGGTGACAGATACCAACCTATTTCAGGCAAACCTCTATTTTCAATACTGCATTAACTATATACCAATGTCCTATTGACTGAAAAAAACCTTACATGTTTTCCTAAATATAAATGATATTTGAATTGAAATACTATCCAAAAGCTATGATTAGACAAACAGATAAACCTGTGTATTTTGCATTGCAGTTACTGCTTTATATGTCTTTAAGGCCATTCCAGTTTGGTTTATATTTTAATTGCAAATTTTGCAAAATCTGCTTCAACAAATGATTCATTAGTTTAGAATATTTTGTAAATTTAATACAGATTAATAGCTAAGGCTTCTGTTACAAGTTGTGACATGACACTTAATTTAAAAGCATTAGGTTACTGATTAAGTGAAGTACAAACTGATATATTAATAAATTCTATTACAGTAGATGTGATATTTTACAGTAAGCAAGTTTTTCTCTTGACTCATCACCCCACTAGTCGGCCAGGAGAGAGAAAAGGTGAGAACAAGTGGTACAGATTCTATCTGCAGTATTTTCTTAGTCATAAATCATGTGATAGGATGGAGAAACAGTTGGTGTTTCTCTTTGATGCACAGCTTGTCACGTGTACACCTATGAGGACAAGGGCAGTGCGTTCACTCATATAATCTTTGAGCCTCCCAGTAATGCAGTGTTGCCTTCACAGGCCTGTCTCACAGCCTTCAAAGCCATTGTGTTCCTGGATGTGTGCAGTGCAGTGATCTGGTTTTGTGGAAAGTCACAGCACTCTCAGGTGGCATTGGTTTCTGCAGGAGTGTTGATGCTATCAACTGCTTCTGATATTGTGGAGACAGGGAATCAACTGAAAATTTAGATGGCCTTCCAAGGGCAGTGGAGTCACAAGGCACTTTCAGGCTGTACCAGTTGGGACACATCAGATGTTTTTGTAATGTTTCAGTGATTCTCTGAGATGGAGGTTTGCTTCTGCTGTGTCAAAATTTGGGGTGTGATTGCTCACTCATCTCTTTGCTTTTCCTTTGTGGATGAGTTTTGAGGCTGGGGTGTTTGTTTTTGCGTAGCTGTCAGTGACACTAGCACCCCAGAAATAGCAGGCTGAAAAAGCAGTGAGACCAAGCTGTTCCCCTCCACATGCAGTACTCAGGATGGAGGGGATGGTTTATTTTGGGGTAACTATAGAAAAGCTTGTGTTGCAGCTGTTACTAGTATCTCTATCACACATACACACAAGGTTTAGGGACTAACAAACACATTTCATGAATTTTGCTTTCTTATTCTTTTGTTCTCACTGGTCTCTAAGCTAGAAACTAAGGATTTCCTCAGAAAGCCAAAGAATGTGGTAGCTTCAAAGAGTTAAGTGCAGTACTGGTTGTTCTGAAAAAGAGACCAGTGAGTATTTGAATTTCCTATATCTTCCAGCTTGATTTTAGTGACATGTTGGCACAGAGAGAAATAGAAAATCCCTTTCTAGATATTCCACATATCGGTTATTTAGTTGAGGAGAGTCAGCTAGGATTCACAAAAGAGAGAATCATGCCTGAAAGTATCTGTCTGACAAGTTTAAAACAAATAAACTGAAGTAGGGGAAAGAGAGGCCATAATATGCCTGGGATTTGAAGACTCATTTTTCTAACCATGCTACACAGAAGCCCATGTTGTATCAGCTGGTGTGTCAGTGGGTGCAAGAGAGCTGGCCACAATAGTCAGCATGAGGGGATGACTTTGGATGAATGCTGGGAAAGGGTCATGTCACCAGTACAGGCCTATCTTATTGGTAGCCTGGGAGGAAGGACAGATGAGTCCTGTAAAGATGTTGAAATCTGCTATGGATACAAAGCTGGTGGCACCTCTGCTGTGAACGAAATAGTGTGATTGAAAGGGTCGTGGACTGGCTGCATGAGGTGGGCAGATCACCTCCTGCATGCTTGTACTTTGATGAGAAGACTAAAAACAAAACCAGGGTCCCCCTGCACCATGAAACTTTCTAACTTGCCGTGAAATCCTTGTTACCCACAGAGGCTGCTTACTGGGCCTGTGGCTTTTCCCTGACTGCTCCACATCCATCCTCTCTGTTTTCAGTAACCATGGAGAGGAAGACAGTGATTCCAGCCATATAGCCTTCCTCACTACATAGCCATGGTGAAAGAGTTAGTGTGCTAAACTGCGTGTGTTTTTCTAGAATTTATTACTGCTCTTCTAGTTTGTTTTTCCCCTGCCTTGAGAAATGGAAAAAAAATAAAATCAAGTTTTCCCCTCAGATGGATGGTAAAATAGATAGTCTGATGTTTATTACTACTGCAGAAGAACAGACAATATTTAGAGAAGCATTTGTCTCCTCTCAAGCTCTCCAGAAGGCAGAAATCCCCAACATTGTTTCAAGTGCTAAGACAATAGTGAATAAAAAGAAAATTCTGTGTTCCAGGCCTATTTTTACCAGAGTGGTGCAGCTCCTGTTCAGTAGACCTATGCCTCTTAATCTACATCACTGATGATATTGGAAGCTATTTTAGGCATTGCATAAAATGTTCATCCAGTCTTTGCTAAAAAAGAAGCAACCAACCCACAAGTCCTTTGTTAAACGCTGCTTGCAAGGCTTCAGCAGTGATTTGGGTAGAAAGATCTTAGGGTGAGGTTGTGGAAGTGTCTTGCTTTGTTTGGGAGCAGAGGTTGTGTGTGACCTTGGGAAAGCCCAAACCGATGATTGTTCTTTCCTCCCCACCCCGCTCATTATGCTGGAAATGAAGGGAACACTACCATTATCTCTTTAGGGTTTTGGCTCTTCTAAGTTATAATGGCAGCTGTCTTCTGTTTTGCCTGGCATCTTGCACAGAGGGACCCAGTATACAGCTGGACAGTAATGAAATTGAGTTCATTATCTTGTGTGAATGTGATAATGAAAAAAACCCCACCTGAACCAGAAAATCTTTTAAGAGTTTAGATCAGGCCTCAGTCACAGTCTCACCACCTCCTTTACTGAGACTGAGTAAATGTCTTTACTTCTCTTTGAGAGGTACAGTGCTGAAAATGTAATTTAATTATTTCCAGGACTTTGATTTGTCAACTTCCTTACATTTGTATTTTCACTGTGTTGGGGTGCATTGATTTTATGTGAAGAGTTTCCTGCTTCTGTGACTGAGCCAGGGAAACATAAGGTTAAATCTCAGACAGGGCTGAGTGTTCTCTGTGTCCCAGCATCTATCTGGATTAGGCTCTTCATCTCTGTCTCCTCCTATGCCTTTTGTCTTGTCAGAAGTAGGTATGGAAACATATATCGCAGGGCAGCCAGAACAAACTTGATGATTAAGCTGGTTTTTATTTGCAGTATTTTAAGATGAAACCATTTGCCATGGGCTATTTCAGCAGATTGTGTCTCTGGAAATGGCTTGCATGGGCAGACTGAAGGTGATTTGGGTGGCTGGTTGAAGATTCATCCCTAGGCTCGAGGGTGTAGGACACAGGCTGGCGATACGTATTCGTCGCTTGTGAGCCACATGAGTTCCGTTAGGAACTTCTGAGAGAAATTACAGGACAGTTTTCAGGACTTCTTATTGTTCTACCATCTCAGCTCCATGATGTTGTTGCTGGGACCTCCCAGAACTCTGGGTTGTTTTGGGGGAAGAGTGGCTGGTGAAGGGGAGCTGTAGAAGTGAGGGAGACATCGTAGCAATGCTGTGAACAAGCACCAACTGGTAAATGGTGGAGCTGAGGAAGATGAGGGCAGGATTAGGGTTTCCTTGGTTTCTGCAGAGGATGATCTCTGCAGTGGGAGGTTTGGCAGCAGCAGGCACCCCTTCTCATGAGTCACAGGAGGCTTTTTCAGAGGAAAGGTCTAAGAACTCCGCTAATGCTGCTCTTGCTCGTTTTTTTCGGTTCCTTCCAAATGGCCTTTTGCTGCCATGTGGTACCTGCTTCACTTTCATCCTTGTTCCATACAGCCTACCTTCCTCCATTTCCTCATCCTCCTCACTGCTGTGGTGGTTGAGAGAGTGGGGAAAAACTGTCAGCTCAGGACAGATGCTCTTAAGTTACTGAGATCTGTTTATAGCTGTGAGGGTGGAATTTTTGTTTGATGCAAAGGTTGATGGATGTGTGAAGTCATCCTGTGGTTGTGGGGGAAGGCAGAAGGAAATTGATTCCCTTTGCAGCCCTCTATCCCCAAAGTTTTGGGAGAGAACCGCTGGAAATCAATAGGTAATTTGCTACACCTTCCTGTAAGCCCCTTGGCCCACTCAAAGGTAAATGGGGTTTGTTGGGCCTCTCCCAAACTTGGCGGTAGGGAGATGTTTCGTTTTCCTGTTGATAGCCTTCCCTGTCAAGTGCTCTGCTGTCACAGGGACTGAGAAACACCAGCTTACTGCTGGGAAGTGAACCTAGTTGACTTCTGTGTCCTGAGTGCAGGGAAATTTAAGCTTGTCTTCAGTCCTTAAGAGTGTGCAGGGCTCATTGGTTACTCCTGGCTCCTCCTTTGCTGTGTATACAGTTTCATTACAAACTTAAAATGCTTGAAAACAAACCAGTTCATCTTCTAATTTTTCTCGTACTCTTTTTAAAAATTCATTTATGTTCCTCTACCCCTTCTCTGCTAGCCCTCCACAGCTGAGCTGTTGAGCTCCCCAGGTCCTCACAGAACACTGGGTGATTTCCAAATTCATAGGTTCCATTTCCTACTGAGATTAATATAGTCCTGAAGAAAGCCTTGGAATAGGGAGATGGGATCAAAGCAGACACAACAACTGAATAGTGGCAGTAAAACTGAAGTCCTCACTTCACAAAGAACTTGTTTTTGAGCTCGACTGTGCAGTGAGCCCTATTATACTCTTGTATTAGTCCTGAAGGGTCCCGCTTGCCCCTACAGTCCTGTAGCACTTCTGCATTTTCCCTGGTTTTATTTCCCCTTGGTGTGAATAAGCAAATGCAAGGCTCGAATAATAGCACAGTCAAGCTGGTTCCAACACGTGAACAGGAGCACTAGATAGAAAAATAAAAGGGGAGAGGGAATTGCCTTCTTGATCCGTAAAGCAGAAAATACTAAATCCCTCCAGACCTCCTTTTTGCCATGTACTGTCCTTAAACCCTGTTTGGGATCTGGATCAGCATCACGGCAGAACCCGGGTGCGCTGCTGCCTGTGTGCAGTGCAGGCTTGTGTGTATCTGGCAGCAGCACAAAAGAAGCCAGTTGATGATATTCATAGGATTAAAGGCCCGATTCCTGGGGATACACTTGGTTGGATGCAATTAAAATGCCTGTCAGGCATTTGATACCAGCCAACCCCTTGACAAACTGCTTCAGCAGCCGTGAGGTGCAGCATCCTATTGTAAGTGGATGATGGCGGAGCTGGCTGGCTTGTCATCGTTCTCGAAATTTCTGTGGCCAGTGAACTCCCTCTTCCTCTCCCACTCACCCTCTTTTCCTTTTCACCACTGCGGGGACTTTTTCTAATTTGCAGTTTTCCTTTTCCTGACGTACACATGATAGATACAAGCTGGTGGCTTGCAGACTGCGTCTGTCTGGAGATAGGCAGCAAGCCGATGGATAACAACACTCCGGGAGAATGATTATGCAGCAATTATTTAAGGATAGGCTTTTGTGGTATGGCAGCATATGAGCTGGTAATGATTTTATTTAAAAAATGTCAGCTTTGTTTGCTTGTTGAGAATTTGAAAGAGTTATGCCTTTATGCTGAAGCTTTTTGGATTTTGTCTGCTGTAGATTAAAATCTGTAGCAGTGCACACTGGATGAATTTAAATGAATAGGTAATAAACTTCTGTGGATTTGTTTATAAATGCATTGATGCATGCATAATGTGTGTTATATGCAGACACACCCTCATTCACAGATGCCTGTATGGATATATTTCTGCATTTTTGTCTTTGTATCATAGAAGAAAAACTTTTCTCGTAGCTAAAAACTGCTTTTCAGTAAAAATTAAGTGTTTTCAGGGGGTTTTTTGCCCCTTCCTTTGTTTTGTATTAACAGATTCTTCAGTGTATAGTCTTGGACGCAGCGTGCTGATCGGAATCTTCTTATTCAGCGATCGGAAAGGTAGGACACCTCTCTTTAAATGTGGGAATGAATGTGCTACTGGGTGCGGTTTGCTCTTTGTCATTTTGTTTTTCTTTTTTCATTTAAACAGTAGTTGGTGGGTTTTTTTGTTTTTGTCAGCTTTGCAGAGATTTTAAAATTGTTGTGCCAGGCACTGTAAAGTTATTTTTGATGTGTAAGCATATGCTCTGGGTAACTAATTAGTCCTTTCGGCTGCAGCTACCAAAGGGCAAGATACAAACCTGAATGCTTGTCTATGGTCTTGTGTCAGTATAGCAAGGGTGCAAGCTGCCTCCTGTCATACCGCGTTTGGGGTCGTAATACTGATTTTAGCATCAGCAAGGACAGGGTTAAACTCGCAGGCTTGTTTGAGCAGATACAATCTCTCACAGGAAAGCAGCTCACGCAGCTCATGGTTCCAGCAGCCTATCAGTGCTGGGTGAGCATCTGTCTGATGGCTTTTTGGTATACCACTGGCACTTCAGAAATTGTGTCTGCATATCAAAAGGAGGAAAACAAGCTGGGTTTTTTTGACAAGGTCATTGCTAATTCCCAGGAGTACCAGTTTATTGTCCTCTTCCCCTAGTACGTTTTGGCTGCGGTTACTTTAAGCCCTTGCCCCTGTAAAGGAAAGAGGGAGATAAAACGTTGCAGAATAAAATCTGTAAGTTACTTTACATTGGACTTGCAGGTGTGTCAGGTAGCTAAGGAATACAGATTTCATTGATTTGCAGTGAGGACTGTGCTCAAACAAAACAAAACAAAACAAAATCTAGGCAGGATTGAAAATCTGCTCCCATCACCTTGATGGAGAGAGGGAAAGGTATATCCATTTTGAATTAACTTCTTAGGTGCCAGTTCTCACCCAACACCTCCCAAACTAGACTTTATGATGTTGTTCTCTGTTATGGTGTCCTACAGGTGATCTTAAACTCTGTGTTTAGACCTGGAGGGAATGTGTGCAATCAAAATATGCATGTGTCTTTAGTCTGAAGTTTTAGGGGGCCATTTAAAAACTTGAAAAAAAAACACAGAAATTTTTCCGGAAGGGCAGTTATGTTTCACTGTGTGAGAAAGCCTGGACGCCTGAAATGGCCATTGTGGGTCCCCAGACAGGCAGGAATCCCAAGCCAGAACCTGGGCACTGGCAAAGGTGTGGGCCACTGCTAACAAGGAAACATGCCTCAGAAAAGTGATGAATAATCAGTGTCATTGAAATGTGTTTCTAGGACTGGTTGATAGATGCTGTTTTCCTATTTTCTGAAGGAAAGCACTGTGAATTTTCCCAGATATTCCCTCTCCTGTTTTCTTACATACAATTCTATTCTTTGCTTTCCTCTTTACACATCTTTCCATTCTCCTGGCCCTTGTAGTTTTTCTGTCTTTGGCAGAAGGCTTTTTACCTAATAGATTTTCCTGGCTGAATAAAATTCTTGAAAGGAATTCTTTACTTGATAGTTTATCTTAGCTGCTTTTAATACTGTTTCCTCCTGGTATCAGTTATCACTAGACTCATTGAAATAGAAAAGCCTGTAGTAAATAGTGTCTAAAATGCTTTAATTTTTGAAAAATGCATTCAGCGATTTGATTAGCTAATAGCAAGGCCCTTCTCTTCCCTCTACTTTTAATTTCACTTCCATTGTCCAAGGCAACAAGCCAAACTGCAGTCTCATTCTGATTTCATTAATGTTTTGCAAATTCTGTCTCAAGGACTAATATTGCTTGCTGGACTTGATGTCAGAATCCAAGGTTTTGCTGCAGCATTGGAGAAGGGGAAAGGAAGGATCTCTCACGAATAGAAATGATGGCATTGTTAACAGACAAGTAGAACTGCCTACTTTTTATAGTATTGGTGGATAAAGAGTCCGATTTGTTGGCAACATGATCCCTTCAGATCCCAGCAGGTTTTCATCTCCTATGGAAATGTCTCATCTCCTGTGCACAGCATCTTATCAGTCCTCTATGGTATCCTAAAAACAAAGGAAAGGCATCATCTGTTTGTTATTAAATCAGAGTTGGTGGAGACTGGATTTTTTTACTACATCTAAAAATACATATACATTTCTTATGCATCCGATTTAACAGTCATTTTAGCCTCCTCCTTTTGTCTCGGTTTTTAGGATTCATGTTACAAATTGTTCCTTCAGGCTACAAAGAAGAAAATGAGATGTTATACTGGCAAAAATGGAAATTATTTCAAACAATGTAATTTTCTTCACGAAGAGGTAAGGGGCACTTAGGCTGTAAGAAGATAATTAATTCTAGATTGACAGGTCTTAAAAATCCTGTGGCCACATGGGTAGCATAAGTTGGCTTGGAATATCAAAAGAAAAACATTTTGTTAGCTGATACAAAAAGGCATCAGAAGCCAGAGTGTGCAGTGGCAGTGAGGTGTGCTGGATTACAGTTTGGGAACTCCAAGGCATATACCCAGGATGACGTGATGTTTGGCACTCACCTTCAGTTAAACATATGACATGGTGACCAAAGGCACCAAAGGCACCAAAGGCGCTGTGAAAGAAGATGTGGTGTCAGTTCATCTCCAGGGAGCAGCTTCAGGAGTGAACTTGGGCCTCCATGTCTGCCCCTGCCCTGAGATCATCGTCTGTTTTTTAACCCCTCTCGTAATGACCCTCACTGACGAGGTAAGGAGGCCATTTGCTTTATGGCTGTTGTAGGCTGGGTCTCAACATCCTTGGTTTGTTTGCTAGGGTTAGGGTTAGATCACCAGTATTAATGTTGTCTTGTCCTGTGATTACATGAAACAAGTAGTGGTTTGAGCATAGGAATGAATGGTGCTGCCTTTGATTTATGTCTTGTGCTTGAGGAACAATTCTCAGTGAAGATTTTCATGCTATTTTACTGGTTAGAAAGACTGTCTCCTAGGCAAATCGTTTGGTGGCAAATAAGGGTCCTATATTATAACTTTTCTTTCAGCTGCAATGTGAACAGGGTCACTTGCAGGGTTTGCTTTTCTTCTTGAATGTCAGTTTTCAGGGGATTTGTAGGAAGGCAGTTACCTCTGTAAGAAAACAAGCTGAAGTTGGTCAAGGAACTCACAAGTTACTAGCTGCAGAGAACATCATCTGCATGAAACTGGTTTTCAGTGGCTAAGACGGAAGCTTAATATATCCTGATGAAAGTTCTTCCATATGGGTTTGCATCTTGTGTCTTCTCCTCCCCTGCCACAGCTTCCCTATCACTTCACTATCCCAGATAGCTTCACTATCCCAGTTTCTGTATGGCCGTGTGCTGCCAGCTGGGCAGGACACAGCGTGCTCTAGAGCTGCTCTCGATGCTGACTGGCCATTGTGTGCATGTGCTTCCTGTCTGGAAGGTCAGAGGCAGTGAGTGGTGAGGTTATGGCAGTGCTTTTTTCATTTAAAGGAAGGATTCATTTTATTTTTGTTTTTCATTTCAATGAAGAAAAGAAGTTTCTGTCCTTAATTCTCTGTCAAACTATATTTAAATATTAAAAGCTAGGGAGAGTTAGCAGAAGTTTGGTTTAGTAATGTTAGAAAGGACCCTGTGTAACCTGTCAAGAAAGTAATCATCAAAGCACAAGAATCCAATGGAAGATGAACTGGACCAGGAGCTGGGCTGACATGGCCTCAACTGGAGGAAGAAGGTGCACCTGATTGGCTGTGAACAGCTGTAAACTGCTGGGCTAATTCCTAACTGTTTGTGTCCTCTTTCTCTTCCTGATTTTCTTTGTCTACAAAACAGACAAAGAAATGCCCTTGTATTTCTCAAGATGAGAATTCATCAGCTTCGCAAAATGATTGAGATCCTTGGTTACAGGAAGCTGCGAAATTTGGTCATGAGACTTAGTATGGTGGGTTTTGTCTTGGCTGCAGTAACAAAGGTGTTTGTGGCATTACTGCAGTAGCAGTAACAATAAAAAAGGTTAAAATACATTTACTAAGACTTGATTTCTCCCAGCTTTACCCATCAACTTAACTCCTTCTTTGCGGTATTGAATTACATTGTGATCATAGAGGTCAGTGATGACATTTAAGATGTTAATGAATGAATACTAATCAATTAATCTGTCACATTTCATACAAAAGAGTGGCTGTTTCTTGATGGACACTTAGGTGGCATACCAAAGCTGGGAAGAGCAGAGTCTGTGTTGCCAAGTAGCATGCTAGGAAAAAACCTCTATAGCAGCAATGCTGCTGACTCATCCTTTACAGCCCTGGAACATTCCCTGAAAGGCTGGAGGTGCAGATTAACTTCGTTTTCCCATCCTGGTCAGGGGACAATTCATTCCATTATTTGCCACCAAGTGAAGCCTCTAGATAGTTATGCACTGCTGCTGTTTTCACTGACCTTTTATGGAGTGCATTAGCATGGAGCTTGCACGAAATCATGGACAATTTATTTTAATGCATTGGGTGTCAGTTGGTGCTAAATCACAGAAGCTATTTACATTTATTTTCTGAGTCATCCCAGTTCTTGTGATAAGGTGATTTTTTTACTGTACATGATTAGTAGCATTTATCCCTACTTTTTCTTATTTGGTGTGTATATTTTCCCTTAAAAATGCAGATGTATGCCTTAATTGGCTAAAAGAAAATGAGTCATGTGTAAGGAAGTGCCTTTCTTTAGCCTTTTCATTGTCAAGGGGAAGGGGTTCATGACTGCTGGAGACAGGAATAGAGCAGTGGAGGAAAGATCAGAGGTGTGTCGTAAGTGACAGGATAAAGCTCCTGTATCATCTGGTTGCCTCTGTCTCTGTGGTTCTCAAGTTGCTTCCTTCCACATGCCCAAAGGGACCTGAGCACTCTGCTGCACCTCAGCATTGCAGCATTTGAGACTAAGAAGCTTGATCTTATGGTAGAATTCATAGCCCTGAATTTGGCTGGGGAGAAAAAGATACATGGGACAGCTGTGGGGAGTTGCACAACCTCCAACACCTCTTTCCAGTGTTTGAGGTATAGATGTGGAAACAAAGTCACAACACATCTCTGTGAAAAGCTCCTTGACAAATCACTGCCAGCTGTAAGTACAGGGCAGCCCAGCCTAAGCGTAGGTCGTATAGCAGAGAGGAGATTCTGCTGAACTGGTGTCTCATTTTTGCTCTGGAGGAAGCCCCTAGTTCTTCCTGCTGTTATAAATGCATATTGTATGGTTGGCTTTTCGCAGGTATAATGAATATTATATAGTGTTAAGATGAACATTATATAGTGTTAGAAATGCTTTTGCTGTAGCAAAGAGTTCAGCAAGTATGTTTCAACTACCTGAACGGGTAAGATAACCTCCAAGAGGACAGAGGATGGGGCCCACAAAACTCCTATCAACACCCTGTGTGAAGAACAAGAGAGGCCCAGAGCTATTATCCGTTCTCTTTGTAGAAGACGAAGAGGCCAAGACTACTATCAGTTCTCTTCATAAAGGACAAAGAGGCCCAAACCCTGTTATCAACACTATGTGTGAAGTATGAAGAAACTCGAAGCTGTTATCAACCCTCAGTCTGGAGAATTGAAAAGCCTAAGCCCAGAGATCAAGAGAAATGAAACTGCAAGGCCAGGAAATGCGCGTGCTCTAAAAAGGCGGACCCAAGGCGTGTCCATGCGGAACAGTTCCTGGAAAAGTTTGAATATGCATAAAAAATAGACAGTAAGAACTGTATAAAAAGAGACTACCCCAGGTCTCAGGTGTGCTCTTGGCTGGGAGCCAAGAGTACCCAGCGCTGTAACTTTTGCTTTATTGTTCGTGTGTCTTATTGTCCTTTTATTAAAACTTTTAAATTCTCTCAGGAAAGTGAACCTCATTTTTCACACTGCTCTGTAGTGCCAGGAGCTCTGTTCACCTGCCCGTGCATCCCTGTGCTGCTGGGCTGTAGTGTTGGTCCGTGAGCTCTCAGGCCCCACCCGTACTTCTGGCAGCACTGCAGAGGTGAGGGACTGCTGCTCTCTTGCAACTGTATTTTACATCTTCTCTGAGCACTGGGAGGGTTTTTGAGCTGATAATTTGCAATATAAGATGTCAGTAGTTAATTTGCAGTGTCACAGGCTTAGAAGTCTCTCTCACCAGTGTGGATTTTCTACATCCCCCACCTATTTTTTAAAATACTTGAGGCTGAGGTATCATGGAGGAAGGGCAGCAGGAGTGGAAAACACAGGGCTGTAACAACATGGAGATTGATCAGGCTCTGCCTTTGGGCAGTCTAGCCCTGGAAACCAGCCTGCCCTCCTGGGATTCAGCACTGCTGCATTGTTCTTTCCCTGTATCCAGCCCTGAGCACACCAGAAGACAAGCTCACTGGTAGCTCCAGCTTGCCTTTGTCTGCAGTCAGAAGTACAAAAGCCCTGGCTGCAGTTGTAGTCTACCTGAACTTGTCTCTGGCTGGGGTTAGAGAAAGGACAAACCCACTAACGTTTCATAATTTAGGACAGAACTATCTGTTTCAGGATTTCCAGTTGCAACAGTTTAACTGAAATCTGTTTAAGGGTGGATTTACTTGGGTTGATCCAAACCCCTTCTCAGCACTTTTTAGTGGGATTATGGTGGCCTGGCAGATGAATTGGCATTACGCTCCTCTATGTTGACAATGGGATGTAAACGAAATTTATGATAAATCAAGATGGCTGATACCTGTATGGATAAATCCATATTAAATCTGGGCTTAGTTGTTGCTGCATTTTGAGTGCATGCCAGCAAGTCTGTGTTGGCAGGCCTTATCCTGGAGCTACAGCTAGTTGTAATCCTGGCCACCCACAGAGGTGCTCAGCCACTCTCAGGGTCAGCTATCCAGTGAGGAGAGATCCTTGACCCAATAACATTCTGCTCCAGTGGCTTCCCCAGGCTTCTGGCAAAGTTGAGTGTAGTCTGTACTGACTGTAGATCCTATGTATTTTTAAAATTTATAGGAAACTGGAAACACACGTACTTCACTTTTAAGTGAAACAAGGTGCAGTTGAATTTGCAGTGAGCTCCTCGCTCCTAATACATACTCTGCTAGAGCCAGTGAGCAGCTCCTACATACATCTCTGAATCTCTAAAGGACAAGACAACATTTGAGTAATCTTTTCTTGGGTTTAGCAACATGATGATAAAATTGAAGGAATATTAGAAGCCAAAGAATGAGTCAAGATGGCACTGGTATTTTTTTAATAGGCGTAATAAAATAGAAGTTAAAGCTACAAATTGAGAACTTTGGTAATGTGCTGAGTGCCCTCAGAGAAGATAGAAAGCTAAGATTTTAAATTCTGTGATCCCCTCCCCCCCCGCCCCATCCCATAGTCCTGTGCATATACAAAAAGGGAGTTTACAGTTCTTTCCAGAACCCACTGGGGTCCACAGAGGTTTATGCTCTCAGCACCTGGTGCTGTGGGCTCACTGTACTCAGAGCTGCTCTTGGTGTCCCCCCTGAGCAGAAGCTTGGTTTCTCCTTGGGTGGATGTGCAGTGCCTAGGAGAATTGAGTCCTCTTCTTGGAAAGTTGCCATGAAGTATGGCTGCAGTACGGCTAAGCATATTAACAATCATGAAAGTAAGAATTGGTGCCATTATTTGTAGTGATGGTGTGACATAATGAGTAACAAGAACAGCAATACTTGTAAGGGCAGAATGAGGCATGGGCAGAACTCACTAACTGCGACAACCTTCCTGCAGCATACACAGAATGACCTTGAGGATCTCAATGAATGTATTTACTCTTAGGTTCATGGTGTTTAGTGTCTGTTAGTAAAAATGTCTCTCAGCAAACACTTTTGCGAAAGTAATTATGAAAAGGTAAATTCAAGACAGATGTATAAAACTACTAAAAGTAGTTTTACAATTGTATACTAGCCAGTGTGTGTAAACACACTAAATACCAATGTGTGTGTTACAAGGGGGAAACTTGAGCACTTAAGTGATTAATTATAGAACAAAAGAGATGGAAACCATGCTCCATGACACAAGTAATACATCCATGCAGCTTGTAGTTTGCAAACCATAAATAACTCCCTGAAAGAACTCACTAAAGAATAAAAATCCCCAAAGAAACAAAATAAAAAGAAAAGAAAACAAACAAAACCAAGGCAGAGTTCTCTGTGGTTGCCTGGCACTGTAATTCTGAACTGTTGCACATCTCTTGGTTCCCATTATTTCTGCTGTGTCCCCTTAGTGTTGTGTTTTGCAACTCTTGGAGTGGGTGGGTGGGTGTAAGAGCAGAGTAGTCAGAGATTTTGATCTTCATAAACCTGTTAGTTCAGTGTGGTGGGATGGCCCTTAGTACATTGAACTGGCTAGGTTACATTCTTGGGAATGTTTGAGTGGACATACTGTTATTGTGGTGAAGTCCTGTTATTTTCAGTGTTGTTGTCCTGTAACTTTTACCTCAGAATGGTATTTACAGATTGAGCAAAGCCTAGAGCCTACCTTTTTTTGTGTGCTGTCAGTTCTCATTTTGCACGTCTGTGGGAAATGCAACATGTTTAATCTTATTTAGCATATTGAATGGAGGGAACGAGAACAGAAGGGTGTGTTGGATCTAACAGTTATTTCTCCTGGGTATTTGTGCTTGGCAGCCCAGGTGCAGGTCAGGACCCTCCAGGCAGAGGGCTCTGCACAGCTATATTGCTGTGGTTTGTCTGCACAAGTTGGACGTGGATGTCTTTGGGCAGGAGGGTCTGCACATGTCCAAAGAAATGCCTTCTGATTCTGCTGTGTGTGTGCTGGTGATGTTCTTCACCGCGTGTGAAGGTCACTGCTCCTGCTGTCACCTGTGTCATGCTGGCACTGGGACGCCAGCCCTCCTGCACGAGCAGGAGGGATACATCTGTGCCTTTTACTGAAGTTCATGTTTGTTTTTTCCTCTCCCAGTTGTAATGAGATCTGTGGAGGAAAAATTCCTCTAACTTCTGCTGCTATGTTTGAAACAGGGCTCACGGAGGCTTAGGGCTATTGCAGTATCCTTTATAGGCAACTTGGTAGATGATTGTGGTTCTGCTTCAGAGATGTCTCAAGCACCAAGGCCACCTCAGTTACCTTTTGGATTGTGATTTGATGTGACTGCAATTGTGCTACAAAATACTTCTTGTCTGTGCTACCCAAAACTTTTTTGTTGTTACTCTTCTTCATATGTTAAAGGTTAATCTCAGCCCAGCAGGCCAAGCATAAGTATTCAGCCATGGTGAATGGCTTTGAAAAATATTGGTGATTTTCCCCCTAAAATATCAACCTGTCATTAACAGTGGAGAAAAGCAGTGAGATGTACAAAAGGGGATACAGTCAAATCATTGCATCTGTGTCCACATGTTCACTTAAATTTTGTTAGTGTTTGTGTTTGCATTTTCCAGAACTCTCTTTATTACAAGTAGCCCTTGTAATAACACTGTTGTGACCTATAAAATTCCTTTCTGCAGCATCCAAATGGGCATGAGAAATACCAAAACAAACTCTCCTATCTAATATCAGTGAAGGAGTGCTGGAGTTAGAAATATTTTTATGAGATCTGTTGCAATAAAGTACTGTGGACAAACTAATTCCTGGAACAAATAAGCTTCTTCCTGTAACCAAATATGAATTTGTCCTCTGTGTATATATGTGCATAATCAAATATATACAGAAATGTAGACGATAAAACCTTGGTGTTTGGAGGGGCAGAAAATAGAGTACCTTCTTTCACTCACCCAGAATTTCACTCAGTTTATAAAACCTCAGTGTTTGGGATATTTTAGGGTGGGTTTTTTTTTTTTTAACTTTCTGCATCTGTCAGAGGGGAGATGATTGCTTCTATCTTGTCAGGCAGAAAGGTTATTTAGGTGTTATGAGATATTATTACTGAGCTAAAATTGATAAAATACTTAAAAAAATACTCTTACTGGGCCTAGTGTAGCAACTGTGGAATTGACTGTTGACTTGAAACACCTTAGACAAGGCTTGCAGTGAAGGATGATCCCAGATGTGAGCATCTTCTCTCCACATGTATTTCTGTTTGAATAGTTTACTAAATGTAATGAAAGGCCCAAACTGTTCATGTGCATTCTGTCAAAAATATGTTACCACCTTTGGATTCATGTTATGGTGCTAACATGCTTTCTTGCAATTTTGCTCCTTTCTTCTTAAAACAAGAGAAAGAAATAGTTGTGTAATAAACTGTGTCATGAAAAAGTCCTATCTTATGACAAAGCTTAAAAAGACTTTTGGGGATTTACAGCCATGAGTGTTATGAGAACTGAAGTAATTTTCATTTGCCAGCAATTCTGTTTGCAGAGATCATCAGGAACTGGTTATTTGTAAAGATGAAGTAGTGCAAGATATCAGTGAGGTGGGGAGCAGGGACCCTCAGGAAGCTGTAGCTGCTGGCCGTGCCTGAAATGCTGACTGGCAGGGCTGCAGCGGATGGGCCGCCTGGCAGCACGAAGACAGTGGCACCCTGTCTCTGCAGGTTTGCTGGAGGAAGGTTAAGCCTATGGATTGAAGTAATCCTTGCAATATTAAAAGCCTCAGTGTTGCAGTGTCTGTAGGGGAACGGCCTGTCAGACATCACAGACACTTGCTGAGATGTCTCTGATTCAGTGTCTCTCACCAGCCCCTCCAGTGTGTCCACTGCTGGTTTTCGGTTGTCTCTGTCTGTTGGTTTGTCAGGCTCATCATCAGCTTTTCCTTTTGGTTAAATGCTCCCCCATAGCAGAAACCGGCCTTGGATCTGAGCCCTTTGGCCGCTTAGCGGAATTAAATCTTTCACTGATCCATGTCATTCAAAATTCACTGCAGCCCACTGGCTCTGGCTACCCCAGGTGACAGTGGTTTTCTGGTCCTTTTGCCTTGTATCTGTCCCTGATTCTGTCAGTGCAGAAAGTCTGTATCTCTGAAGTGAAATGGGCTTTTTGTTTTGGTCCTCTACTGTCCATGGCAGCTTATCTCAGAACCCCAGTGAAACGCTGGGCTTGCCAGGCTGCCTGCTGCATTTCTAACACAATGTGCCCCTGCCTTTCCCCGAGCTGGGCTGTTTTGTCCCTGGGTCTGTAGCATGTGTGTGCAAGGCACAGAGGGGTAGCTTATCACTGCTGGGCAGGAGCATCTGTCCCAGGCTCTGCTTATGTTGTGCTTGATGGAGAGAATGGGTGAATTGCTAAATGAAAGCATGGAAGGAAACCCCATGACCTCTGCACCTGTTTCAGGTTAGAGGGCTCCATGGGACAAGAGCCAGCCTTTGAATCAGCACATCTAGAGCTGGGCTGGGCATAGGGAAACTACTTATCTCTTTAAATAGACTTGATGGCTATTGTGTGGCTGCCATCTGTCGTATTTCACACGCGGTAACTTTGTTTTATCATCTTTAACCATATCTTACTAGATCTCTAAACTGCTGATCAGTCTGCATTCATTGTTGAATAAAGAGGCGGCCACTTTTCTTAACAGGAAATAATCTTACTACAGTAGTGGTAAATGAGCCTTTTCCCCCTGTTTTGGCGTGAGTGCCTTTCTGCACAAGAAATGTGATTGATAGCAGGGGCCTCACTGGATCATTTATCATCCTGATTAATCACAGCACTTTAATAAGGTACTTTGCCTTAAACAGAAAACAGTAGCCATCTAAACTATAGCTGAAGCATTAAGCATTGAAAGCCAAAATACATATTATGATTTTTTAATATTAGGAGGAAGGAACAAAAGGAGGGTTTCAAGGAGAACAAGTGTTGGGTGTGGAGGATGGTTCAGGGAACTCTGTAAAAAATTTGTTAACAAGAGTTAAGAGGTTTGAAGGCGTTTTCAAGTGGGGTAAGAATAATAAAAATGTAATGGCAAATGTATAATGCACTGTAGACATTGTTTGTTGTGCCAGTTCATATCCCAGTCAGTCTGCTTACCTGCTGTCAGGAAGTGCTAGTGATTGATATGCTGATGGTTGGTTCCACTGTCTGCGTGGCAGTATGGAGCAGACTGAAGGTCTTGGCATCCTCGGACCAACTCTGGACCCAGTTACGTGCAGCAGCTGCAAGAGACCTGCACCATTGCATGTGAGTGTGAATAGGAATCACTCTGCACTTTATGTTTTATTGACCTGTTCTTTCCAAGTGTTCTCAACGTCAACAATGAAGGCTTTTAAAAAGGTTGCAAGCATTGAAGCGCCCAAGTGACATTCTTCCCTTTGAGAACCTGTCATGAGAGTTTTAATACTTGCAAGAAAGCAGGAATTTTCTGGAAGATTTCTGAAGGTGTTTGCTGTCCTCAAACAGATGTTAAGCCCAAGCAAGTTCAGGGTTCTCCTGTTGCTGTTGGAGGTGTCCTCTTACTGTTGTGTTCCTGAGGGCTGCAGGTAGCCCTGTGGTTTTGCAGAGACAATTGAATTGTCCTTGGGTGCTTAACACTGTCACTTGCCAGTGCACATCTGTGAACTAAAAATTGAATGGAGTCTTAGCTCTTTCTGTAGCAAAATCCTACACAGGTTTCTGTGCTGACAGGTTGAGAGGGAGGGGGGTGAGTCTTCCAGGATGTGAAATACAACAACCCTCTCAGGACCTTGCTTCTTTCACCAGAGGTGAAAGTTGGGAGGCAGTTGGTACATGAGTGAGTTAATAGGCAAATGAATGTTAAGGTCTTTGCAGAAATGTATTGGTCTCTTTTTGCCTGTTTCTAGTCTTTGTCCCTTTGACATCTGTTGAGCTTCCACAAAAGATTTGAAGTGCCCCATTAGGCACTGCATAAATCCATTCTTAATATATCCTAAGGGGGTTATTGTTATGGAGTGCTGTGCTTGGGCTGTTGAGTCAGTGGTGGTGGTAGCTGGGAATATCAGCAAGGGAATGATCAAGAGAATATTTTCTTTTGGATCCTTGTAGTCACAGCTACACTGTGTCAGGAGTCCCTTGCTGCTTGGAGGGGAAGCATCTATCTGCAAAACTTAAGCCAAAACTTGAAAAAAAACCCCTAATCAACCAAAAACAAAAGTGGCAGAGGAGGAAGGGGAAGAGAAAGATCCTATTCTGTTTTGAATTTCTGTTGAGACTGGCCACCTGTGTGGCTTTGGTATTGTTCTGTTGCAGTGAGTAACAATTTGTAGAAAATGAACCTTCATTCCTCCTGCCCTAACTACCCTGAGCACTGTTTGCATTTAGGGTGGGAGGAGGAAGGACTGTGGGGTTGCTGCATTGTCATTTAAGCAAAACTAAGGAGCAACTACAAGGTGTTTGGGCCATTGAAAAAGAAAACGTGAGTACCTGTAGATGGTTAGGTGTGGAGGCCGGTGGGCCTGCTGGATAAGGAACGAAGACAGTCCTATGGTAGGATAAGTCCTAGGTTCCTTTCCAGCTTATGATGACTGAGATGGCTTCCCCCAGAATGCTCTGTTCCATTCTGTTATGCCCTCAGAGTTTCCTGATTGGTTCCCTTCCCCTGGACCCCTGTTGCTCTCGCGGCACTTTTTGAAAACCCTGCATGAGTGCGGATGCATAAAAAGATCTTTCCTGTAGTACCACATGCCAAGACTCTCTCTGCTCATTCATTCATCGTCAGACTGTTTTGCTAGCTATCCGGTGTGAAAGCATATGTGTGTGTGCAAGTGTGCTGGTAACACAGAGAGATTTCCTCAGAGGCGCTTTTGGGAAGGTCACGGCATTTTACCATCCAGTATATCCACCGCGATAGTGAGGCACACTGAATAAAACAATTTGAGAGCTGGGAAACTGGTGTGGGGACGCTGAGACACAACACAATTGCACTTACGAAAATATGTCACTTCACTGGCTGTGAGTTTTAAGTTCAAAGCAATGGAACAATTGCTACCCTAAAAGGGTAAAAAAATAGATTGGAGCAAATAAACACCCTCAGGTTAAAGACTTATTTTCCACCCTCCAGCGCATTGTACTGTATATGTAAAATGTACGGGTTGAGAAGAGAGCTGTTCCCAGAGCTTGCAGCATGTTTGTGTCAGTACTGCTATGTGAGCCTGCTGCCATATCTCCTTGGTGCCTGCAGAAATAGGTGCAATTGCATGTTTGCTGACTACTGCTTGGGTTGTCTTGTCTTTAAGGTTTTCCCCACTTTAGTGTTTCAGCTTTAGTTTTTCTCTTTTTAGGCTTCAGTCGTGCAACTGGTGATCCTCGCTTACCTGGTATTAGTTGCAGTTTCTGGCAAGGGGGAGAGGATAAGGTTGGAGATGAAGAAGCAGTCCATAAACTTTTAAGTAGCTTATGTGATGGGGCAGCTCTACAATGCTTGTGTTCTCTAGATACTGGTAGACAAAATTGCTTGCATGAAGGCAGTTTTCTCCTAGGTCTTCCACTGATTGCTCTGTAATTTGGGATGAGTAATTTAATTCCTGCTCTCACACCTGACTACATTACCTTTTCTTACCTAGAAAACGTGGAAAATGCGTATCTGGAGGCTATGAGGTAGATATCTAAACTATAGGAATTGGTGTAGTTATCTAAAGCCTGTACATATCTTATATTCACTTGAAACCGGGGTGACTAGGTCAGTCACTTGTCAGGAGTGGACCTAGATCATGCAAAAGGATTCACAAGTTGAAGGCATTGCTGTTAGAATGTGTTGTGGATGGGGTAAGTGCAAAGAGCTAAATGACAGTGCTTTGGGTTTTGCAGCAAACAAAACGCCGTGGTCTGTAGCATGGCAGGGCGCTAGCCTAGCATTTGCTTGTATAAGCAGAAATGGAAAATGCTTTTATTGTGGTATTTATAACACCAGAAATGAACATTTTAACTGCTTAAAAGTCATCATATGCAAAACTTCCTGTTAAGGCCGAAGGTTCACTGTGCAGCATATGTTATATGAAACTCCTGTGGGTACTTGAATCCTGTTTGATTATGCCAAGACAGAGCTATCAGAAGACCTGGGTTTAATTGTTTCCTGGCCTAATAAAGACCCAGTTGTTGATACTGAAGGCCCCAAAAAGAGAGGTGCTCCTGGACGCAGGGCAATGAACTTCCTATTACTTTTCTCTACACTCCGTCAGAAAGCTGAGATCTAACAACTGATCTTAGCACTTTGATACGTAATTTCACCTTACCCTTTCTTGAATCACCTAATCTTGCCATAAACTTGTGTGTGTGTTTGTGTGCAGTCAGCTCTTAAAGGCTTGTCTGCATGCAAAACCTGTACTGTTTGACCCATAGATGTATCAAGGGGCTATGGATAATTAAACAAGTGTGCACTTTCTTTGTTGTATGCCCAAGAAAGACTGAAGTTTTTTTCACTCTGGGACCACATCCCTTCTCAGTCCATTTGGCTCTTAGGTCTGTAGAGATTTTGGTGTTATGTGACACCTATGTGGTATCATATCACTTGGATGAGATGGTTTATGTGGTTTCGGGTTGAACATCGGAATTCCCTTTTGGGAGAGAACTCACTCCCTGGCAAAGGGGTAGGGACTGGAGGTGATGAGGCAAATACTCAGCTACAACTGCCTCTGCATGACAGCATCCAGAATGGAAGCAGATGCTTTCTGTGAGGACATATACCATGTTGCCAGTGTCTCTTCAGCTGGTAGCTGCCACTGCACTGTGCACCACAGCTGTAAACCAGCTTGGGATGGACTCCTGAAACCACCTCTTTGGTCCAAAACATTCCTGATGTAACAGAATGATCCTTCTCACTACCCTTTACTTAAGGGCAGGGGAACACAGGATTGCATAAAACAGATTCTCCCCTTCTTCTCTCTGTGTTACTTGTGAGAAGTGTGTGATATTGTCAAGAGAACGTGGTTCAAAGCCTGCTGAAACTCAGGTGAGAACTTCCGTCAGCTTTGGTGGGTTTTGGATTGGTGCCCTAAGGACTTGCTTTGATCAGTAGAGAGAGTGCAGTGGACAAATTAAGGTAGTGACATGAGAAGAGCTGCTCTTGTTAGTGGGGACCTTTTCTGCTGAGGTTTGCAGGTGAAGCCAATGGCTCTTAGTGTTCCCTCCCACTGCTAAGGGAAGGAGAGGCAGGCTGTCTGCAGGGTGCGAGGCAGCCTGGCCTGGCAGCTGGGGAGGAAGGCATGTCAGATGCTAGCTCAAACAACATGCAGAGTGACTTATACAAAGTGGAGCTTAGATGGCATGACCTACTTGACTTAGAACACCACTTCACCTCAATTGCAGGCGGTCTTGTTCAGGGAGAAGATGGAGTAAACATACATTTTTTAACAGGTGACAGGTGAGATAAAGATGAGGAAAGTTAATTGGAACTGTCACCAGAGAGTCTTTTGCCAGAGGCTGGCATTATGAGGAAAAGTGACATTAATAATGTTGGCAGGATGGGACAATCTATTGTTTAATATTAATGACTAAAATTCACCTTCGAATTATTCACTTAAATTGAGGTGGGAGAGCTTTGGCTTGCTTTAGTTGCCAAACTGCCGTTTCCTCTAAAGTGCTCGTGACTGCCACAGATAGTACTGTAATAAAACCATTAAATCTGAAAAGCTCTCGACATTTTGCTGGGGATGTCTGTTCCTTGGTTGATCATCTTCAGTGGAGTAAATTAGTATAATGATCTGTACATTATTAACCAGCAACGGTTAAGGTGTAGTCGGGTGTGAAGGTAGAGGTGTTTGAGTGTGTGCTCATGTATACAAATTAGGGTGCTTTAATTCACATATTTACATTATTATAATGAATACTTAAACAGTAATTGTGATGGACCTAGCTGACTGTTAAAGGTAAGAAAGGTGGGGGAAAATACCGAAAAGGCCCTTTAAAATAAATTATTACTTACAAGTGGTTTAATAGCAACACATGACTGTAGGCTCAACCTTAAAAATTAAATTTAGACTGAAACGCTTTCATTTCTCTGTTCAAACAAATTTGTATGGTTTTATTGACTGTTTGCAAATAGTACGTTAAAGCATATGCAGTCAAAATGGTGCAGACTTTGGGGATGGCTTTTAGCTTCCTTGTGTGTGTTTCAGTATTTCAGAACGTGTTAGAAATTATTATTTGCCATTTGGGCACCTTTTCAGCTATTGGGGGAAGGCTGAAAATTGGGCACAAGTTTTCAGCTCATAGCTTTTGTAGGGCAGACCACAGTGAATATCTCCCCTCTCACTCCCTTGTGAGCTTCTTTAGCTGTTGCCAGTTGAGGATGGTTTCCTGTTAAATTGCCTATGTCACTTTTGGAGATGATTTTCCGTGAGTTGGTACTTTTAATGATCCATAAAAAAGAGGAATGTTATGGAAGCAACTTGTAGTAGGGATGCATGTCTCATTCTCAGAGGTGATGCTGTAGTTGCCCTTTAAAGGCAGTTACTGTTTGTGTGCAGATGTGCTGCAGTAGGAAATATGCCTTTTGTGCCCTTGTGGCTCTTAGTTTATCAGCTCTGGAAGCCAAAATACATGCTAGACCTCATCATGCAAGATTTTGCCTCTTGTGCAGTGTAGTTCAGTTTTAAGTTCCAGTAATAAAATATCTTTTGCAAGTATTTTTTTTTCTGTAACTGGTGAGATTAGGGTGGATTGTTTGTTTATTTCAACTAGTTACCTTATTTTTCTTAGCAATAACAAGGTTGCAACAAGTAACTCACAACATGCAGTTTAGCCAAAAGAATAGGTCCCCTCTTCCAACCCCTCAAGGCATCTAAGCACCCCTCAAGGCATCTAGTCTCTTAGCATTAAAACAGCCTTGTGGAGCAGCGTTAGCGACACTGCTTCTTTGTAGGCTGTTAACAACTGAAAAGAGCTGAAGCAAATTTATTACAAGTGCACATATAAATACAGTAAATTGTGTTGTAAATTGCATTCTTTTCTTGCTTGAAACAGTTACTTTCATACTAAGAATGCACTCGGTCTTTATTTTGGCACTTCTTTGTTTCACTTTTTTGAGGTTTGGGCTAATAGGTTAAACCCTCTTGATCTTTTCAAGCTGTTACTGGTGAAGCGATAAGTAAAGTATACCATCTCACATATCCATCTGAGTTGAAAATACCCTGGCTAACTTTACAGAGCGAGCCACTGAAAAACTAGAATATGGCAAAATTTTATCCACTAATTACTGATACATAAGGGGTTGTTTCTGCCCAACTGCACAGTTGTCAAGTAGAGGTTGCATGACGGCAGGAGGATATAGCCTAATTGAGGCAAATCGATGATTTTGTGACACTGGGCACATATACTGGGTTACAGGGGATTAATTCTGTCTTTGGTTTCCCAGACTTTACGGCCCCGCTGTCACACATGTTCAGGATGAGTGGTGTCCGTATTTACTTCTGGTGGAGCCTGTTGCTGGGACACCATATGTCTCTACAGAATTCAGGCACACATTTTAGGTAACGTTATATTGGTGGCAGTTTCTCCTATCAAATGCCTTTTTTCTCCCTGAGTGAAGAGCATCATGTTGTAGTTCTGCCTTTGTAAGTCAGACTACACTTAATCTTTGGTAGAAGGCCCTTGGACTTCCCTGTCGCAGCTTTGATTCTCGTCTCCCAATATCCCCATCATTAAATTGGGATGTGGCACAGCTTGGAGTACATTCCTGTGGTCTCTTTGGCCAAAAGAGGGAAGACTGTAGGTTCTCTCAAGCAATTTTGGGTTAATGCCGCCATGACTGGGGTCTTGCAAGGGCATAAAAGACCATGACAGTCAATAAGGAGAGCAAAATACAGCTTTAAAAAATATGCTCAGCCAAGAAGCATTTAATTTCAAAAACTGTTTTAATAGGTTTGTAGGAGTGAGCTACTTCACATGACATATGTATTCTGGGAAATGCTCCAGCTCAGTATTAAGAGGCTACAAGAAAATTGGCACTAAACATGTGGATGCAAGGGGCTTGAAGGAATGAAACCTTAATAAAGGCCGATACTGTCTGATTTACCTCATGGAGGCTCAGCTCAGGTGTCTTTTAGCTTCCAGAAGTACTGACAGTTCTGTTGCCATAAACGAGTATTGTACTGGTGATCAAATTTTGAGTTCTACCTAAACTAGTTTATGCTTTAAGGCCACAGTCTTCTGATAAAATCTAGAGTTGTGCCGTTTAGGTCGCTGTGGTATTTTTGAGCCGAGCCAGGTCCGGTAACAATATACCTCTGTAGGAAGAGATAGAGCACTGGCCAGGTGAGCAGAGAGAAGTGCAACTGATAGGTGTAGTTGTATTAATAGGGTACAGTTATATTCTTTTGATATCCAGTGATGTCATCACTGAATAGGGGATCACCTTTTCTTTGGAAGATAAAACCCAGTCCTGTTCCCATAGTCTTAGAGCATCTTCCCCAAAACACACTTAATACTGAGGAGACCATCTCCCGAAGGAGGGATTATGTGTACAGGGTGTATGTCACCTGACATTCTCGCTCCTTACCCAGTTGGGTCCTCATCCAGCAGGAAAGAGAAAACATACCATGCCATGGCCAGTCTGATGAGGCAGTAGGTGTGCTTTCTTTTTGGTGGAGAAGGTGCTGTTCAGCAAAATGCCCTAGTGTGTGCCCAGAAAGAAAGGTGGAATAAGGAGTGGCTGTTCATTTGCAATAGGTAACTGAGCAAGGTTTTCATTCCTTTCACACCTTTAGTTTGGCTGTTACCTCCTTTAATCCCCAGCAAATGTTTTCTGATCAATATGGAGCTGAAGAGTGTCCTTCAGCATCTGAAAAGAGAAGTGGAAGGAGGGGCCAGACAAAGCTCCCTGCAACTCCATTGCTCATTGCTCATTTCCTGTTTTCATGTATTTTCTGAATTCCTACAAAACCCAGAGAAATCTAGTTCTTAACGCCTTAGAATAAGAAGCAGCAAAGCACTGGGATTTCTTACTTTGCATCCAAAATACCAGGTCTTCTAATCATCTCAGAGCAGCAGACATGAAAGCTCCTTCCAGAGAGATGTCACAAAGGTCACACATTTTCCTTTGAATAATGAGCAGTGCTTTTAAAGGAGCTTTTAAAGGAGCTTAAGATAAACTTCAGGCCTATGGCCCATATGATCTGTTTACTGCATATAAAGACTGCAGCCCTTAGCTAAGCAGGAGCAATGATTCTGTCACTAGAGCTCAGACTGAAACTCCAAAAATCTTCCATGTGCTTTCCTGATATACCATAGAGCCTATGCATGTTTTCAGGCAAGGCGTTTTATCTTAGCCTCAATTCATAATCTTGAAAAAAAGTGGGCACAATAGGACAATACAACACAGTTCTTAAATACTTTTGAAAATGATTCCACATAAAATCCTCAAAAATCAGAGGCGGTGAGCAGGCAATAGTGGAACAGCTGGGAAATGGGAGTCAGATTGTGGAAAAACACAGATAACTTTCCTGTTGTATAACTTACATCTGAACATATTCTGCACTGATGCTGAAGGACAAGTTGTTTGTTTGCTACAGAAAAACTGCATCATAAATATAGGTACATAGGAACAACTGGGGTTTCCTTTTCTCTCTTCTTTTTGTCTGTATTGAGATATAAACTGTTCAAGGATCAGTGCCTTTTCTCAGTATGGGCACTGCCTACTTTTAAGAGGTCCCCCTGTCAGCCACAGTCTGCATATGTTAAGGATGAACTTGGCATTTGGGTATAAACTAGAAATAAGTAGAATTGGATCCTACAGGGTTGTTGGTGCTTGCTCTGCTGATCTCTTAGAACCATAGAATCACAGAACTATTTGGGTTGGAAGGAACCTTAAAGACCATGTAGTTCCAACCCCTCTACCATGGGCAGGGACACCTTCTGCTAGACCAGGTTGCTCCAAGTCCTGTCCAACCTGGGACAATCTTCCAGGGATTGGGCATCAACTCTGGACAACTCGTTCCAGTGCCTCGCCACCCTCCCAGTAAAGAATGTTTTCCTAGTAGCCAATCTAAACCTCCTCTCTGTCAGTGTGAAGCCATTTTCTGTCACTGCATGCTCTTATGAGTAGTCTCTCTTGTTGGCTCCCTTCAGGTACTGGAAGGCTGCACTTAGGTCATGCCAAAGCCTTCTCTTTTGAGGCTGAACAATCCCAATTCTTTCAGCCTTTCCTCACAGCAGAGGTGCTCCAGCCCTCTAATCAACTTGGTGTCCCTCCTCTGGACTTGCTCCAGTATTTTAGAGCTGATAGAGGTGTGGGATACAGAACTAAAAGGCAATCTGCTGAAAAAGTGAAGTCTTTCAGGCCCTATGGTTGAAAGGAAAACCTTTTTCTCAGAGTTCAGGCCCCTTAGTCCCTGGTTCTGAGGCACAAAAAGACAACTAGAAACACGTGAGCTGGTTTGGCTCCATAAGGTGCACCACTGGGCTGACGTTGTAAGTGAGATGGGGCTCAGCCTGAGCTCAGTCTGCACAGGGCTGTATGAACTGACTCCAGCAGTGATTCTCCAACACTGCATGTCTCTGTGCTCTCAAGAAAGGGAATCTGTGGCTGTGGTATCTGGCAGCCACTGTCTGGCTAATTTGTTGCTGGAATCTGGTGGTACCTTTCATGTGTACAGGAAAAGCTGCCTCATTCAGGTCTGGGAGTATATGGAGCTTTCTGCCTTCGCACAACAGCCGTGGAAGTTTGTTGTTCCTCTTGGCTGAGGAGATTTTGATGCATCACACACCTTGCTTATGTTTCTCTAGCACAGAAGTTTGCCCTCAGCAGAGCTCATTGCCTGACAGGTGCTCTCCCAGGATCAGTCCCTGAACTTTGGACCGAGAACTGCAAGTGTTGTCACATCCTCCTGCATGTCATGTGAAGGGCACAGCAATTCTGGAGTTGAAAGTAAAACCTGTACTTCTGGCAGTGTGATCATCCTCCTCCTTTAAGGAGATCTATTAAGTCTTTACACTTACGGAAATAATTTTTGAGCTATAGAGTGCAGTTATAAATTGTCATAGCCTCAAAATAGAAAGCATAAATTTTGTTAGCAAATGCAATAGTGCAGAAATTGAGATTCTCCTTATTGTGTTTTTTTTTTGTTGTTGCTGTCCACAAGTGGTTTTAAACAGTTTTTTTATTTTAAACAGCTCTGTAATGTTGTGTCCAGATCTTGGAAACCATTTTCAAATGTGTGATTTGAAAGTGGATTTGAAATGTAAAAAAAAGTATCTTCCAGGTGAGCAGAAGTGCTGGTGTCTATATAATTGATTTTTTTTAAGTCTTTCCACTATGTGTGACTCATCATTATGCTAAAGTATCCCAAATCCTTTGTTACAGAAGTCTGTAGCTCATATGCTCAAATGGGTCAATAATCTTTGGTTTTCAGGCCCTTTCTTTTATCTTCATAAAAGTATTTCTGTAACAGAGCATAGTGTTTTAAGGAAGCTCTTATGTGCTTCTGAGTAATGACCTCCTGCTTTGAAAGATCCACAAGTTTTACATGCTAGCTCTAAAAAAGAGGCAAGTTTGCTACATGAATGAGGGAACAGAATACTTATTTAAAAAATTGTTCCAACAGGTGTTAGGTGTTAATGGCTTTGCTGTGATGCATAAAGTCCATAATCTTAAGGTCAAAACACTATTTTTGACTCGTTCTGTCTTCATAAAAGTGTTGCAATCCCTGTTGGCTTTTGTTAGAGAAGGCATGGCACTGTGAGTAACTGATGCAGCCTGGTACTTACGCAGTCTCCAGGAAGTGAAGTACAGCTTTCAACCTGCAAATCATTTCCCGAGATTGGTCGGCTTAGGGTAAAGTATTGTTATTTTCATGCATTTTGATACAATCAGAAGCATGTGGTGCTGAGAGAGAATAGTAATTTTCTTTACACGGATTTAGTTTCAAGAAGTTAGGAATCGGTATTTGCCCAGCTTTTCTTGTTGGCTTCCACTTGCTAAGTGTTTTCAGTTGCACCATACAGTTCTTTTGGGGGAGCAAATAAGGCATCTTAAAGCTTTCTATTGTGTTACCCCATGTTTTCTCATCTCCTTAGCACTGCCTACTTGCTTAATCAAAAGCAAATTAAAGTGTAGTGGTGGAACACACTTTTGAACTGCTAATAATGAACTGAAGGGAATTATCAGAGAAAGGGTGATAGAAAATGAGGAGGAAGAACTGTGCACGTTTTGGCTGGCAGTATAATCTTGTGCCTCATGCAGTGCTGGCTGTTAGTGTTCCTGGTGAGTTTGTCTAATTGTGTCCAGTCACTGACAGCAGGATTTTCATAGGGAAGGGGATATTACCATGGGGATTAGAGAGTGCACCAGGACTCTTTCAACTTCCTCCAGTTTTAATTTCACTGCTCCATCTTGCCCTAGTCTTTATGTCACAATGTTATCAGCTGTTTCGTAGTCCTGTATTGGGAATTGTCAGTATCAAACAGGATCTGAGGCAGACCTTGCTGAATCCCCATGGCACAGACACCCACCTGTCCTGGGATGGCTGCAGGCAAAGCCTGTGGGGAGGTGCAGGGCCTCACCCTGGAAATGGTGAAACCTCAACAGATCAGTGCTCACTGGCCCATCTCAAACTTCCTGTTGGAACCAAGGCCTTTCACATTAACTGAATGTCACCTGATGCTCAAAGCCTTTGTAATTTGCAAAACGTTGCCTTTAGATCTGCAGATCTAAAAGCTGAGTGTCCTGTGAGGTTACTGCTGTGATGGTGGGCAGTAACAGATAGTGGTGATTCCTGCTTTGTCTGATGTGTGTTACCCGCAGTGGCTGGGAAACTCCGACTTCACCCAGAATTGCCCACTGGAGCCTGATGAAGCAGTGAAGGGTTGTTATGATCCAATTATTA